>KE156768.1:48374-86969 GCA_000411055.1 Leavenworthia alabamica
AGAAATGTATTAAATTTGTTTTATATATATTTTGCTTTATTTTAGTTTTAATACTATAAAAGATAAAAATAATATAAAATAAAAATTAATAACAAAAATTACATAAATAAATATATAAATAAAAATTAAATAAGAATATTAATTTATATCAAATAATTGACCCGCGGTGTACCGCGGTTGCGACTCTAGTGTATTGGTAATTTTGTGGTCATGTGAACCATAATAGCTTCATCTTTTTTATGGGTTTAAAATTTTTATTCTATTCATTTAATCATTTGAAAATAATATTGATTAGTGTTAATTGATTATTGACTCTCTGATCTTAACATTGTTATAGTTTAACTAGGATAAGTTTAGTTTTTTTAATTTAAATTTGATAAAATTTAAAAAAATAATTATTTTAAATATATTTTAGATTGAATAAATTAAAATCATTATTTTAAAATAAAATATATTTTAGATCGAATAAACTAAAACCTATTTTATTTTCTTTTTTGTTTATGTATAATATTAATAACAAAATATAAATAATGTAAAAATAATTTTAACATGATAACAGTGGTTGTGATCTAGTAATAATAATAATTTGAAACTCAGATCGGCTAGATTTAGAGAGAGTTAATTTCGTCCACTCGATACTGGTGGTACCCACAAATGTAGAGCGGTGAGACTTCCAAGACAAATTTGAATTTTGAATTCAAATCTACGATCTATTTGTTTCTTCAACACCAGAAAATAAAATTAAAAAACAAAAACAAATAATATAAAGCAATAAATGACAAAACCCGAACAGTCAGAGTCAGACTGACCTTAAAAAGACAACAAAACAGCTTCAAAATAAAGAAGCTACAAAAAAAAAAAAAAAAATACTAAACTCCAACAAAATTTGAAAATGTGTTATCTATTAGACGGCGGGATTTTTCTTTTGTAAATTTCATTTTCTTCCCCAACATTTTCGTTATTAAAGATTTCAACTTTTCTTCTACATAGATTTTGTTTTGCTTTGAATTCGCCAAAAATCTTCAAAGACTTCATATTTTTACTGTCAAAAGCAAAGGATTAGCTCCACTAAAAACATCAGGTACAGATCTGTATCTGAGATTCAAGGTTCTGTGTTCTGTAATTTTGTTGTCTGATTTCAAATTAGCTCTTTAGTTCTCAGTTTTCCCATATACTGTTCTTTATTCTGGTCTCATTTGAATTTGATTTGAAAATGTAATTTAAGTTTATGACGTTAAGAAAAAATGTGATTTTTTCTTGTGCATTGCAGTTGGAGTAATGGGTTTGAATCTGAACCTAATTTTCACCGTTCTATGTTCTGTATTTTAGCTAATTGCTCTTGAAGTTGTGTGATTTTAAATTAGCTGTCTAGGTCTAATTTTCCTCATATATGGTCTGAACTGAGTTTTATCATGTTACAAGGATTAGATTTGAAGAAATTGTCATGTATGTTGTGTGTTTTAAGTTGGACTTGGAGTAATGGGTTCGAGACAAGAACGTTTCTTTGTTCTGTATTTTTCTATATCTCAGTTTCCTCATATGTGGTAATTATTAGATTTGACAATGTAGTTATAAAACTAATGTTTTTGGTTTGATTTTGTCTTGTGATTTGCAGTTGGAGAAATGGGTTTGAATCTAAACCCAGTTTTACGACAAGAGCTAGCAAATCTTGACAAAGACACAGAGAGTCGTAAATCAGCAATGAAGGCTCTTAAATCTTATGTCAAAGACTTAGATAAAAAGGCAATTCCTGGGTTCTTAGCACAAGTCTCTGAGACTAAAGAAACTAACTCTTTATCTGGTGAATACACGATTTCACTTTACGAAATCCTTGCTCGTGTTCATGGACCTAACATTGTTCCTCAGATTGATACAATCATGTCTACTATTGTCAAGACTTTAGCTTCAAGTGCTGGTTCTTTCCCTCTTCAACAAGCTTGTTCTAAAGTTATTCCGGCAATTGCACGGTACGGGATTGATCCGACGACTACAGAAGAAAAGAAACGGTTTATAATCCACTCTTTGTGTAAGCCTCTTAGTGAGTCTCTGTTAGCTTCTCAAGAGAGCTTAACTTCAGGTTCTGCTTTGTGTTTGAAGGCTCTTGTGGATTGTGATAATTGGCGGTTTGCTTCCGATGAGCTGGTGAATAATGTTTGTCAAAATGTGGTAGTTGCATTGGACTTGAATTCTAACCAAACACATCTTCAAATGGGTTTGGTTATGTCACTTGCTAAGCATAACTCTTTGATTGTTGAAGCTTATGCAAGGTTGTTGATACACACAGGACTACGGATTCTTGGATTTGGTGTATCGGAAGGGAACTCACAGAAAAGGTTATCAGCTGTTCAGATGTTGAATTTTCTAATGAAGTGTTTGGATCCAAGAAGCATATACTCTGAAGTTGAGTTGATAATTAAAGAAATGGAGAGGTGTCAATCTGATCAAATGGCTTATGTTAGAGGAGCTGCTTATGAAGCAATGATAACTTCAAAAAGAATAGCTGGAGAGCTCGAGTCGAAGATGGAGAAAGGTTGTTATTCTGTTACTGGTTCGAATTTTAGTCGAAGAAACTTTGGATCTATTGGTAATGGTCATTCTCCTGATGAGTCCTTATCACCTGAATCACAAACTCTAGGATCATTTAGTGGATGTGATTCTCCGGTTGAGTCCTCGCCTGTTTCTCGTGATTCTTGTAGCTCTGAGTTTGATAGACAGAGTGTAAACCGCAAACTTTGGAGACCTGATCAAAATGGAGGAAGGGTTGATATCTCTTTAAAGGATGGTCTTTTCTCTAGTGTAACTAAAGGAGACACTACTGTATCTGATTCACCTCTTGTGCCTTATGAAAATGGAGATGAATTTGACGGGTTTATAATCGAAAATTCGAGAAACAAGTGGCTACAAAACACTACTCCAAGTCCTCAGGTAAGTATCAATCCAATACTTGTTGTATGATTGTCACTTGATAGTTTAATTTTGTACTAATATATCTGATTTTCTTATGCACAGAGACATCGTTCACGACGCATGAATGCTGAAGATTTTAACATCTTCAACACTCCGCGGAAGCTAATCAGTTCTCTTCAATATTCTGATGATCATTCAGATATTCAAAGTCCGAGTCCTGAAAACAGGACACAGAAAACCATAGGATCTCGCCGCAGCCCTAAACTCCCAAAGCAATTTCAAACCATGGCAGAAGCAATCTCATCAAAGGCAAAATTTAGTGAAGAAACAGAGATGATACTGAGTAAGAAGATGAGTTATGCTAAGCTGATTATTGCAATATCTTTTACTGTGGTAGCTCTCTTTACAATTGTGGTAGTGATGGTGAATCAAGATGATGATGTTGGTTACTACACTGTTCCTACATAATGCACATCTCATTGGTGTTCAGTTTAATCATAGTGTAGTAGAGAGGGTAATTTAGTTATCCAATTACGTGTTGGTTGTTTGTACTTGGTACAAGTTGTTGAATCTTCCTCTATTTGTATTTACATTTGGTCTCGTATGAATAACGTGTTAATTTAAAAGTCAACAAAAAGTTTAGAATTTAAACGGTCAAAATTTAAAAGTTTAGGGTTATCAAATATTTGTAACGACTTCGTTTTAACATAACGAATATTATTAACGTTGCTAATTTTTTCCGTTTGTCAATTTAACGGTTAGTCAACAAAAACTTTAGTATTTTTTAAAATAGTTAAGTCAAAATTGAAAATTTAAAATATATTTTTAATTTTGACAAAAAAAATAATATTTTTAATGTTAAGATTTTTTTCTTCCATTTTTCAATATGATTTGTAAAAATGGGACATAAGTTAAAATTATAATTAACGAGATTATCACATATGCTGCTAAATTGATAAAGTTTTGGTAGATAATAAAAAAAATAATATTGATAAATTTAACATTTATTTTTTTTAAATTATATTTAAATAACAATACAATCAATAATTTTCTAATATATGATTTGAAAAAGTAAAACAATTAGATTACATTTACGAATAACTAAACAAAATTGGATACTTTGGATTTGTTTCTTGCTATACCTACTGAAAACTATGTTACTGAATTATTAACGTGATACAAGAGTATGTATAATCAAATGAAATCTGATAATTCCAAATATAACATGACTATAACGTTTCATAAATCTTTTCATAATCTTTTTTTTCTTTATCTCTTAATAGAATAAAGTAAAAAGTAGATACTTTCTTATAAATAGGATTTACCATAATTCTTATTGTAATTTTTTTCTTCTTATGTCTTAATACAATAAACTAAAAAAATACATATTCTCCTATAAATATAATATGATTTATTAATCACTAACAAGAAATCCATAAAACTAAATCAGACTTTTAGAGATCTACTTTCAAATCTTATAAAAATGAAGACTTCTTCTATCATATTGATACTATTTATCAGTTTTATCATTTTCTCTTCAGGTAATCATTTTGTTTTGCTTGTTTTCTATATTGATTTTGATAATATTACTTCAAAATGTAATAAAATACATAGTTTATATATACATGTTGTTTTGATATACAGAGAATGAAAACATAGTAGCAGAAGCAAGACAATGTAATCACAAATTTAACGATATTACGGATGAAAACAAATGTAAAACAGAGTGTAAGGATAAATTCGGAGGAGTTGGAACAATACAAGAAGCTCGTATCCCTGGAGAAACTATTTATGTCTCTTTTTGTGATTGTGAGTATGAATGTTAATCTCTCTATCAAAATTAATATTTAATCCATTAAATCCAATATTAATTATAATAAATAAAGGTCATGGTTATTTTATTGTTGTGTAGGCAAGATAAATGATTAAAGAATATTTTTATATACAATATGGCTAAAAGTTTAACTTCTCCTTCTAAACTATCATTTTACATCAATTATCCTTTAAACTATGATTCATCAAAGATACCTATAAATTGAATTTTTAAAATATGTAAATCTCCAATATGAAAGTTACATACCTAAAAACTCATATTTTGGATTACGATTCCATCGTAAGCAACTAGATTCAAAATCTAGTTGGGAGAAGAAGAAGTAGGATACATTATGGGTAAAAATTAATTTTTGGATTTTAATTTGGGTTGATAAGAGTTTAGATTGTCTGATGTTCGTTTTTGTTGTAAACAGATAAAAACAACATTTTTAGGCTCTGAAATTGTGAGGAATTATTCATTTCCTGCCTCAAAAATAATTGTGTATGTATATATCTATAATTTACTTTCTACAGCAACTAATTTCTTAATTTTAAAAACTGAGCAAACATATGAATTTTATCTAGCATTGCTAATGACACGACCACGCCTCATAGTCCAATTCAACACGAGTTTTTTTTAAGTTTTTTACAACATTTATAAATGAGCGGAAGCATGCAACAACGAAGATATTATCTTAAACTATCAACCATGTCAACAAACATCATATACATACCATCATCAACATATAATATCCATTACATAAATATTGGCAAAAGCCTATCTACTGCAAACTATTAAGTCTAAGTTCCATATATATACAATACTACATATGTATCATATACAAAATACACAAGTCCGACAAGGGCATATCAAAACAAACACAAGACTCCAAAATGTGTCATCTCCTCTCCACAGCCACGGATCCACGACTCCATCTAAATCTTTTTTTTACCTGCATCACATAGAGAAATGCCTCAGTATATTACAACACTGAAAGATGCGCCTTTCCTAGACAAGACAACAATAAGCAGTATAAAATAATAACACGATGTAATCGATTAAATAAATATATCGCATGCCAATCACACAAAAAAATTTGATACCACCCTAGGAATCCACACAATCTAGAGATCACCATGCCTAGGAACAGACATGGGGACATGTGGAGCCGTTCATACCCAACGCTAATTCAGATTCCACATATCCCGACACCTAAATGCACTCACCTCGGTATAATTTTTTTGGAACTCTCCAGAAATTGTCAGTGTACAACCGTAGGATTAGTTTTTCTATGAATTTTGAATATGTTAATATGTTTTTGGGTAGACCATGGGATGATACTCATAAGATGTTATTGAATAGACTTTTGGATCGATTTGCATATTGGCATATTGCATTATTCCAGTAATTAACCCATGATAGTACGAGATGATTGCTTCACTCAATGTTTGGTTTTTCAAATGCTGATACATATCAAATTTGTGATGCATGTAAAGAAAAAGTGGGATCGTGAAGTAACGGATATGTTAGAGGATGGAGGTCTAGAGGATTTATTGGTTTTTAGTTATTTTATTTATTTACAGTTATGTCCGGTTTTGAATATTGTTGAGATATTAGTTTATGTTTAATAAAATATTTTTAGTTTATTGATGAGTTAATTGTGGTTATATGGAGAACGAGAGTCACTATAACTGTTAGATTGTTTAAAAAAAACGGGAAGTGTAGTACACATGTAAACATTCTGACACCCATTCTATTTTGGTTTGATATGGGTGGTTTGAGTTTGGGTTTAAGGTAAAGTAAATTCAAGTCCCGGTTGGGTATTCAGGTTTGATTCCTATTTTTTGGTTTTTGTTTGGTTGGATACTTTGGATTCGTTTTTTTGCTATATCTACCAAAAACTATGTTATTTAATTATTAACCTGATACAAGAGTATGCATATATTTTTGACAATCTCTTTAAATCCAATGAAATCTAATCATCCCAAATATAACTTGAATAGGACTTATCACAAATCTTATCGTAATCATCTTCTCCTTATCTCTTAATACTACAATTAAGTAAACAGTAAATATTTTCCTATAAACAGGACTTATCATAATCATTATCATAATCCTTATCATAATCTTCTTCTCTTTATGTCTTAATACAATAAAGTAATAAAGTACATATTTACCTATAAATATTATACAATTTATAAGTCACTAACAAAAAATCAGAAAAAGTAAATCAGATTTTTGGATATCTACTTTCGATCTGCAACAACCTTTTAAAAAATGAAGACTTCTTCTATCATATTGGTATTATTTGTCAGTTTAATCATTTCCTCTTCAGGTAATTGTTTTGTTTTGCTTGTTTTCTATATTGATTTTCATAACATTACTTTAAAAATGTAATGAANATGGAAACATAGTAGCAGAAGCAACACAGTGCCGTAGAAGATTGAAGGGTATCGATGAAAACAAATGCAAAAGAGATTGTATAGATAAATTCGGAGGAGTTGGATCAATACAACTAATTCCTGTCCCTGGAGAAATTTTTTATGTACCTTACTGTGAATATGAATATGAATGTTAATCTATGTATCAAAATTAAAATTTAATGCACTAAATCCTGTATTATATAATAAATAAAGGTGATGTTATTTTATTTGTTATCTGAGCAAGATAAATGATTAAAGAATATTGTTATTTACAATATGGTTCAAAAATTTACTTCTCCTTCCTAACTATCATTTTACATCAATTATCAGTTAAACTATGATTTCACCACAGATTCCCAAAATTTGATTTTTTAAAATTTGTAGATCCCCAATATGAAAGTTACATACCTAATAATCCAGCGTAAGTAACTAGATTCAAAATCTGGTTGGGTGAAGAAGAAGAAGTCGGCTCAATTATGTGTAAAAATTCATTTGTGGATTTTAATTTGGGTTGATACAAGTTTAGGTTGTTTGATGTGAGGTTTTTGTTATAAACATATAAAACCGACATTTATGGCCTCTAAATGATTTATCTGGATGGAGATGAGAATTACTGTTTGTTTAGTGACAAAATTTGTTCATCCAAATGATTGATTTGGATAGATCATTTGAATGAACTTTAAAATTTAGTTTAAATTTTAAAAACCATTTGGATGATCCAAATTAGACTATTTGGATGTAAATGATTATTCCAAAACAAAAAAATATAAAAAAATATAAAACAAACATTTAAATCCAAAATATAAAAAAATATCAAATTAACATTTAGTTTATTTGTTATTTTAAATTTTATAAATGTTGACATATTTATTATATATTGTATTTTTATATTCTTTTTAACAGCTTAAATTTAACACTTTTTTGATATAAAATACGTAATTATGCGATTTTGATAATTTGTTATTTTAAAATACGTAACTCCAAGATGCTTTGTTTGTGGTTCAATCTCCTTCAATAGTTTTTCGTGTATAATTATAATTTTGTGTTATTTTCAAGTAGAATTTAAATTTTACGGTTTTGGCAGAAAATATAATTTTTGTTTTTCAGCAAAAATTGAGATTTTGCGGTTTTGTTTGAAAATATTATTTTGAGAGTTAGAGTTTTGACATGAAACTGTAACTATGTAGTTTTTCCGCGAAAATAAATTTTTACAATTTTAAAATTTCCGAAAATATAATTTTTAACCAAAATATAATTTGTGAAAAATATATTTTTAATAATAAACAAACATCGATTTTTTTATTTTCATCTAAATGATTTAGGTAGATGAGAAATAAAAAATCAATAAAACAAATAACAATTAAGTGAACTATTTAGATGAATAATTTAAATGAATTATTTAAATGTAAATGTAAAATGGACAAACAAACAGGACCTTATTCATTCACTGCCTCAAAAATTGTTTATGTGTTTATTTATAGTTTACTTTGTACATTTGTATTCCTAAACTAACGATTGTCTGCAATTAGTTTCTTAATTTATGAAACTGATCAAACCCCTTGTTGCCCAACCCAACACGGGTTTTTAAAACTTTTTCACAACATTTATAAACAAGCGGAAACATACAACAACGAAGACGTTATCCTGAACCATATACCATGTCAACAAACATCATATACATACCACCATCAACATACAATATCCAATACATATATCATGGTGAAAGCCTATCTACCACAACCTATCAAGTCTAAGTTCCATATATCTACAATATAACATATGGATCATATAAAAAATACATCAAGTCCGACAAGGATGTATCAAAACCAACACAAGACTCCTAAATGTGTCATCTCCTCTCCACAGCCTCGGGTCCACGGCTCTAGTTAAGTCTTGTGTTTACCTGCATCACATAATGATATGCCTCTGTTCATTACAACATGAATGAAGTGCCTTCTCCAAACAGGACAACAATAAGCAATATAAAATAAAGAGATGCAATGTAATCGATTACATAAACATAACGCATACCAAACACACAACAAAAATTGTAACCACCCTAAACACCTTTATTAATCTTTACGCTCTAATATTGTATAGAAAATTTATGAGATGAAACTTTTAGTGAGATCAACAGTTATCTTTTTTGTAACTCAACGAAACAAGAAAATCAAGAGATTAGTTAATTACATCAACTAAAAAATTATTCATGAATATTATTAAATTTTTTATTTGTGAGACATAAATATATATATATATATATATATTAAGTGAAATCATTAATTTATATTTAATTGTTAACAATAAATTAAGACAAAATAGTTATAATTTCAAATAAAAAGAATATGAAAAATTTATAATTTTATAACATTAAATAAGATGAAAAAATTAAAATAAATTAAAAATTACAATAAAAAGAAAAATACCATATCAATTACAAGTATTGCTGCTTGTCACCTAGTATAGAAAGAATTGGTAACTTTCATATTTGTTAGCCGACTAAAAAACGCCCAAGAGCAATCCGGTTTAAGCCAGGATGATAGAATACAGTATGTAGAACCGGTGTAAAGGTTGAAAACGTTATCCGGTTTAACCAAACCGGTTCCGGCCTCTTTATAATTCTTTAGAGAAAAGGATTTTGCTTCCTTCGTCTACACAAACTCATCAAGGGTTTTGCGCTCATCGGACTCATGACGACAACTTCCGATTCCGGTCAAAAGACCATATCTCCGGATCGATTTTCCGAAGATACCAACTCTACAAAGAAACTCAAATCTCAGATACATCCACAACCTTCTTCCTCTGAAACGACGACTTCTATGGAGGATACAACTGTTTCCGCGATTCTTGAAGACCATAGGGTTAGTGAGAAACTGCAACAGATAATAAAGGAATCATCTTTCTCTAAAGATGATGATGTTAAAAAGATTGAAGAAGTTGTACAAGAATGTATTGAACCTAGTGAGGATAAAGGTTTGAACTTTGAAGAGAAGCAACAAGATTCTGAGGTTCAAATACTTTTAGAAACAGAAAAGAGAAGATTGTTAGCTGAAATCGAATTTGGATCAATCTTTGGGAATAGCGTCGATGTGGATAGTGTTGTTGATAAGAGTTCTGCGAAGATTGAGTTGATTGATGATACTGATAAAGAATTACAAAGAAAGCATAAGAAAATTGGAGTGGAAGTTAAAGTTTCTGACTTTCATAGTTCTGGAGAAATTAATAGGGAGAAATTGTATTCTAGGAAACAATTGGAGTCTATGAGATTTGCTAATATTGTGAATCAGAGGACAGTGTGGAATGAGATGTATTCTAGGCTTTTACCTGAGGTTGCTACTGAGTATGAAAGTTTAGATTGTTTGAAGAATAACAAGACTCCAAGGTCTAATCATGTTCGTGGACAACTGGAGAATGGTATTGCTGGTTTCATAATCTCGCCGATGCTTTGTTTGTGTTTCAATCTCCTTCACTGTTGTTGTTTGAAAATGTTGAGAATAAACTTTAGGTTTAAGAAATATGTCATCAACTTTTAGAGAGTGTAAGAAATAGGACTATATCTATTGCAGTTTTGTGTGTATCTTTTTTTTGGTTTTATGGAGTTTTGTTTCTTAAATGTGTCATTGGAGACAAATCTAGTCAGCTTTACTATCAGTGAGTACTGTTTCAGCAGTAGTTGTTCCGATTAAACAACGTCAAATGTGTTTAATAAGCTCTAGTCTTTGTTGTTTCTTGTTGCTAGCCTTCATTTATCAGTTTACTCGTCGGTTCCAGACTTCCAGTACATAACCTTTCAAATGCTTTGTTCTGTTTTCCCTTTTGTTGGTTTAGAAAACCATTCAGTCTAAGAAACATATCATGGAATTTTCGATAGATGGCTCTAAGAAACATGACTAGGTTTGTTGCATTTTTGTCTTTTGTGTGTATCTCTTGGTTTATTCTCCAATGAGCTTTTGTTTATTTTTTGGTGTTTGTTTTCTTACTCAAGTGGTCTTCATAGACAAAACTAGTCAGCTTTAGTCTCAGTGATAATACGGTTTCAGCTGTGATTGTTTAAACTCCTCTAGACTTTACTGTTTCTAGCCTTCTTTTTCCTTGTTTTGATGTGTGTTTTCCTAGTCAACTCTTATCTTGTTTGCACATATGTTCTTCATTTACCAAATCACTTGTTTTTTCCTTGTTTTGATGTCATTTTCCCTATGAGCTAACTAATCTTACATTCTTTTTGTATATAGATTCTTTAGTTTAGATCGCAAAAGAGCCATAGAAATATTCTATACACAATCAAACCCTTCCAAAGTTATTTGATGCGCCTTACTTCATTTATGTTGTGTTTATTCTTGTTACTTAATCAAACTAATGTTGACTATTTGTTCAGGAGAAACTTTAGGCACTGAAGTAAGAAAGGAGGATTTCAAAGATGAAGACTACACTGAAGATAATGACGATTACAGTAGCATTCTGAAACCTGCGTTTGCGGTAGATGGAGAACCTGATTTTAGTACTGGACCACCAGAAGATGGTCTTGAATATTTAAGACGAGTCAGGTATAATTTTATCTCTCTATTTTCATTAGAGGTGGATATGAATCGAATATTCGAAATTTTGAAAATATTTGTCATTCGATTCGTTTTGGACGAATCAGTAATTTTTCGATTCATTTCTTTTTAATTTAAAAATAATTAAAAAATTAAAATTCATCTTAAAATAACTATATTTATTTAAAATTTACATAATTACTTATTAGTTTATTATCTATACTTATAATTATATGTATATATATATAGATATATCGAATCGAATATCCTTATCTTAACTTATAGAAAATAAGAAATATTCAATAAAATTATTTTCATATTATATTATACTTTGTTTATTTTATATTAACTTATCTTAACATAATATTATTTTAATATAAATTTGTTTAGTAGTATTATTTTTTTGAGTTAAAAATAATATTATTTAAATAATTAATAATATTTATTTACATTAATTTAATAAATTATTATAAAAAGTAATATAATAAAAAGATAATTTATATTATATGTGATTATAAAAGTATGAATGACTAAAAAATAAAGTCTTCAAATTTTGAAGTCAACTTTAGTTAAGTTGAATTTGGAGAACTTTTGAAGTTTTGAAGCTGTTATTGCCTTATTGGAGAACAAAAAACTTCATATTTGAGGATATGAAGTTATTGTTGGAGAGATTTTAATATTTGACTTGCTTCGTAAATTTACGAATATTTTGGTTTTTCGAAGCAAATCAAAGCCAATACCAAATATAAACTAAGCTAAACAAATATTTTGTCCATCTCTAGTTTCCATCTTTCTGTGTGTTTTACAAATTTGCTAACACGGTTCGAGTTTGTTTCCTTAACTTTAGGTGGGAGGCTAAGGGATTTCCGAATGTAAAAGTAGCCAAGATTGATGAAAACAAGTACATAAAGAAAGAACAAAGTGTTTATATGCCACTAATTCCTGAAATCCCCAAATGCCCTGAGTACCTCATACCCGCAAAGGAATGGGAGGACTTGTTGCTTTCCGACTTCGTACACCTTCGCCAGGTATATTTCTTCTATCATTGTGTCTCATAATGGATTGGAAATGAAGTTAACTGTTACATGTTTGACAGGCTTTATCGGAAAATGCCGAAAGCTGTGAGAATGAGATAATATCAAGTCAGTCTGTAGAAGATTTGCTGGTTGAGATATTCAATAAGCATCTCCAAATAGAAAACAATGAGTCATTTAGTGGGATGGTTTCAGAGATACAAGAAATGGACTCAGTGACGCGAATCTCAAAGCTTAAAAAGCGTATATGTTTGGTTGAGGAGAGAGGTTTAGAGACGAGTGACTGCAAATGGTTAGTAGCATTATGTGCATCATTGGATACTCCTTTGGATGCCGATACTAGTGCTTGTCTCAGGGGTCTTTTGAGGAAATGTGCAAGTGTTCGTGCTGAGACATCATTAGAAGTTGGAGATGGAGAAGTTATTACCAGGGCTAATATACTTATTACCATCGCTGGCAAATACTTTGGTCAAATGGGACTGTAATAAGTGAAGAAGAGAGTTGATAGGTCTTGGGAATTTGTTTACGATCTTGTTGAAGGTACCTGACATTTTCATAACTTCCATGAATCTGTTATTGTCGAAGTTACTATAACTACTTTGCTTCATTCATGATTTGAGTTCAAGTGCTCTTCGTTTCTTCTTAGTTTGAATGTTGCATTTGATTGTAGATGCTGCAACAAATAACAGTCATTTGGATTCAAAACGTAAAAATAATGTTTTCTTTGCAACATCAAAGAAAAACACAAAAAATAAAGAAGATGAATCTACATGTAAAATTTTGATAGAATAAAACTGTCACATGTCGTTAGAACTTTTATATATTAGTAAAATATATATTTAATTTTACTTTTATTTTAAAATTATATTTTATGTATTAAAAATGGTATTATATATTATAATATTTTAAATTTCATTTGTTAACTAAAAACATATTATTAATAACACAAATTATATTTTATAGTTCAAAAATAATATATAATGATTTTTATAGCTTATGAAATATTTTTTGTTTTTGCTTTTAAAATATATAAAATTTTGGTTATATATATTTTATTATTAGAAATATATAACAATTTTATGTTTTTTGTCTTAGGCCTTTACAAGTCTAGGCACGGCTATGTCGATATATCGAGTTAAAATTCTCATCGCTTATCACAAAAAAACATATTAAATTAGTCAGTATATCTTAAAATAATTTTATGGTCCTACACCCACCTTGAAAAATTCATGAAAACTCTGGTGGAAAAATTAGAGTTTTTAGAAATAATTTCAACTGTCGTCATGTCCACGGATGTAAAGATATCTAACACCAACAAGTCATAAGCTCCAAATTCAATAGTACAATAATTCTAATGAATGGATAAAGTATAAAAGGATATAATACAATCATCTAACGCCAGATCTACTAATCTTTTAATCCTCTACATCACAACAACTCCCCGTCTCTAATCTAAACCAACAATATCAACAAATCAACATTATACACAAATTAAAAATTTCCAAAAATAACAAAACAATCATCCTTAAAAAATTGAGTCACGAATTCAAATATAGTCATCCAAATCTAATATCCACCATTGAAAAGTAAGCTCAATATGTCCTAAAATTATCCTTAAATTTAAGGATAATCAGACCATAGATGCATTCAAGATCTCAATTTGAATTTACGCTGGTCCAGATTGGTGTCTACAGCAAAACATCTTAGTAAATCGCGAATAACTAATAGAATATGAAATCAAATCAAGATCTCTAAAATGTAAAATCAAGATCAAACCTTACAGCTTCACAAGAATTTCATATTTTGAAATCGATTTTCTATGTCAAACGATTTTTCTATTTTAACCTATCGGTTTGGTCTGCATTATCTCCATGTGCAAGCCTTTCTCTTTATCACCATGAAGATGGTCTCGAAAAGTGATCACAAAACTAGAATTTCTATGATTTTAGGAGTTATATAGATCTATAATTTATTTCTGGTTCATTTAATTAAACCAATAATTAATACTAAACCAGAAATTAATTAATTCTTACACTAGTTTAATATAAATTTTAAATCAGCTTCACAACATTAAACCACATCCATTTTTAATATGCACAACATCAAACAACTATCGATTTAATTCTCTAAAATAATACTCAAGTTAAACTTAAATTTTTTATTTCTGGAACAAGGGCATTTACATGTACAGTTCGGTCAAATCGATCTCATATTGTAAATAAACTAATAAACTAATCTGATCAGGATCAATCAATCTACTCTCCTAAACCAGCTAAACCATCTGGTACTCACTAACCTACTCAGATGTTATAAAATTTACTACGTCCAGATTATAAATATAATGATTATCATGAAACCTTTTGAATGGAATCACATAGTAGAAGCAGCACACATTGTGAACTTGAGTATTCACGTGGTGCTATAAGATTTCTCAAAAGCAAAGTGAAGTATAAGTTCAGGACTAGACGGGCAAAATAACCAACCCGAAGTATCCGATCNTTTTTTCACCTGAAACCGATTCGTACGAGAATCCGAATCCGAACTGAATCCGATAAATGATTCAATTGAGTATTAGACTCCTAAATCCGATATACCCGAACTCGAATGAGTTTTACCTAAATTTAATCCGTTTACCCGAATGCCTAGCCGGGACTATAGGTCTTTATAACATGAGTTACGTTTTTCGTGGAGAAGACGTGAGACAGACAAATCAGCACCCTGTAATCATGAAAAAGAAACAACTTTGATAACTAATTCAAAATGAAACAACTAACGATTTTAAAAACTTAAAAGGAAAAATATCATAAAAAGCCTAAACTTTCAAAAAGTGAAGTTTAAAGCTTTAACTTTGAAAATATAATTTAAATACTAAATTTTTTGTTGATTTTTAAATTAAATGACCTAATCAATAAAAGTTTGATAATTAAGTTGAAAGTTAACAAAATTTTCAAAAAAAATATTAAATTTTATAAAAATATTATACAAAATGATCAACCAATTAAATATTTAAAGATTCTATATAGAAAAAATATTTTTAGGTTATGTTCTCTTAAAATTTTAAGATTATATTATTAGTTAATGGTTAAAACGTTAAATTTTAGCGATAACCAAAAAAATATTTTAGTTGTAGTTTAGTTACATTCAGAGTGTTTTAATTACATAAATTTTGTTTTTTTCTTGTATTTACCAAAAATTTGATATTTAAATTTAATTTAAAAATCAACAAAAAAAATTTAGCATTTAAATTACATTTTAAAGGTCGAGAATTTAAACTTCCACTTTTTTTAACTTTAAACTTACATTTTTATGACATTTTTCCCTAAAGATCATGTGTATTCACGACATATTAATTTCAACATATGTCTCCAATCCAATCATTCCATACACATATTAATTTCAACAAAGGAGCTAAAACATTAACCAACATAGAGAAACTCAAACTTTAAAACCCAAAAGTTTTGAATTTGACTCATTAACGATGACATACATAGAGACGAGAGAGATTACTAACCAGCTTGGCATGTGTCGTTTAGGGTCTAGCTAAGACATCACGGTTCTAATGACATTCTCAGCGTCGGCCTTCGATATGGAACGCATTGCTCTGATGAACTCGGGATATAATTCGTGAGCCACAAAATGTCCGTAGTACAAACTGTTGTCTTCTAAGCACATTTAAAAAAGAAGATGAAAGAGAATTTAATCATTCGAAATTAGATATGATCGTCAAATGGAATAGATAAAAGTTTTCTACAATTTTTATAGGGCAATTCTCGAAAATACCACCAAATTCACTTTAATTTTCATTAATACCATTAAAATTAATTTAAAACAAAATTACCATTTAATAATTTAATTGAATTAAAAATTAGATTATATTTTTTAGAAATTACACAAAACTCAAACAATAAATACTAAACTCACTACTAAATACTCAACCCAAATAATAATAAACTAAACCCAAACATTAAATTAAAAATATAATTTTAATAAAAAATAATATTTATGTCGAATTAAAGAAAATAATGTAATTTTGTCCTAAAAAACTATAAATGGTGGTATTAGAAAAAATTACTCATTTTTATATGTAATTTTATTTACAATTTTTATTATTTTAATTTTAATAACCCTATATATTATTTTAATATTTGCTTAGTTTATAATTTTATTTAGTTATATAAATATAATATTAATTTATGATCTCTAAAGTTTTTAATCATAATTTAGATTAAAAATAAATCTTCTAAAAAGTAGAAAATGTTTAATTCCCTCAAAGGACAAAACCAAAAGCCCTACTTTCGCTGCCTCTATCTCTCATTTATCTCAAAAAAATTCTTAAACCTCCGCAGCCTTCTTCTTCTCGGTTTCTCTCTCTAGAATCAACAATGGCGATAGATCAACAAACACAGATTCAACTCTCTTTCATCCTCGGCCCTGATTCATCCCACTTCGAAACCCTAATTTCACACCTCATGTCATCTTCAAATGAGCAACGCTCACACGCTGAATCACTCTTCAATCTCTGCAAACAAACACATCCCGACCCACTCTCCTTAAAGCTCGTTCAATCTCTCAGTTCATCTCCTAATCCCGAGATTCGTGCTATGTCCGCCGTTCTATTAAGGAAACAACTCACTTGTTCTGGAGATAACGAGGATTCCGCTTTTATCTATCCAAGAATTTGTGAATCTACTCGTTCAACTCTTAAATCTGTACTTATAGTTTCGTTACAACAGGAGAGTACTAAATCTGTAGCTAAGAAGCTTTGTGATACTATCGCTGAACTCGCATCTGCGATTTTACCTGAGAATGGTTGGCCTGAGTTGCTTCCGTTTATGTTCCAGTGTGTTGTTGCTGCTGATAACGCCAATCTTCAGGAATATTCTTTGTTGATATTCTCTAGATTGGCTCAGTACATTGGCGAGACTTTAATTCCTCATTTGAATACATTGCATTCTGTGTTTTCTCAGTCTTTGAGAAATTCCACATCTGCTGATGTTAGGATTACGGCTTTAGGTGCTACCATTAATTTTATTCAATGTTTGTCTAAGGCTTCGGATAGGGATGTATTTCAGGATTTGTTGCCGTTGATGATGCAAACTTTGACTGAGGCTTTGAATTCTGGCCAAGAAGCTACAGCACAAGAAGCTTTAGAGCTTCTTATTGAATTGGCTGGTACTGAGCCAAGGTTTTTAAGGAGGCAGATTGTCGAAATTGTTGGCTCGATGCTTCAGATTGCGGAAGCTGAGAGTTTAGAAGAAGGGACTAGGCATTTGGCTATTGAGTTTGTGATAACGTTGGCTGAGGCACGAGAAAGAGCGCCGGGTATGATAAGGAAGTTGCCACAGTTTATAAGCAAACTCTTTAGCGTGTTGATGAACATGCTTTTGGATATTGAGGATGATCCAGCTTGGCATAGTGCTGAGAATGAGGATGAAGATGCTGGGGAGACAAGTAATTATGGGTTTGGACAAGAATGTTTGGATAGGCTTGCGATATCTTTGGGTGGGAATACTATTGTTCCTGTTGCCTCTGAAGTTTTCTCAGGTTTTTTCGCAGCTTCTGAGTGGCAGAAGCAACATGCTCCTCTCATTGCTGTTGCCCAAATTGCTGAAGGTTGCTCAAAGGTAACAATTGTTTCTGTTCTAGGTTCAGTTACACGAAATAAATCTGCAACTGGAAAGAAATGAATAGCTTAGAACTAGTCAAAGTTACAAGGCACATATTTGAGGCTCTTGATTAAGTAAAAAATATAGTCTTCCGATATTTCCCATATTTTAATGCTATCTTCCTACTATTTCGTATTTTAAACAAGTTCATTTTTGTACCTGTTCGGTGGTTATTAGTTCTCTCTCTTATGGAGAAAACGACTTACGTGTTTTTTTATGTTTTCTTCTTTGATAATAGATATTATCTTGGTGTTGGTACAGGTTATGATACGAAACCTGGAACAGGTGGTTTCTATGGTTCTGAATGCTTTTCAGAATCCCCATCCTCGTGTCCGGTGGGCAGCAATTAATGCAATCGGACAGTTGTCTACAGACTTGGGACCTGTATTACAAAATCAATATAATCAGTCTGTGCTGCCTGCACTGGTTGGAGCCATGGATGACTTTGAAAATCCTCGAGTCCAGGTTTGTATGGCCAATCTGTGAGTGAATATCTAACTCGTTAGCATATTGCCTTAGGTTATAACTAATTCCTACATTTTCAAATTAGGCAGCAGGCTTTGTATTATGTAAATCCAGTGGTCTTTTTAGGCATTTAACTTGGGCTTTTAGTTGTTGAGGAGACTTAATATTACCAGTGTCCCATACTTTGTAGTTAAAGTGGAATGGTATTTAAAAATTCGAATTACAGCATCCGGTTTAGAGGATCGTTGTTTAAAGTTCTAGAAAATGAATTCGGCTCTGATAGTATGAATATTCTTATTGACCTTCCTTCCTCATCCTACTGATAATTTTGATTTACGTATGCCATCTAATGAAAAACTCTGTAGGAGTATTGCTCTAGTTTGTACAAAAATACAACTTAAATCGGATATTCTTTTTGATATTCATTTTTCGTCCTTCCTTTTGATCAGATGTTGTCTTTTTCTTTGAGTTTTCTGTAATGAGTTATCCCTCTTGTGATACAGGCCCATGCTGCTTCCGCTATTCTTAATTTTAGCGAGAATTGCACGCCAGAAATTTTAACCCCTTATTTGGATAGAGTTATCAGCAAGCTTCTTGTACTGCTTCAGGTAAACATCATATATGTTTCGAAAATTCATGTTTCTTTTATTTGATGAATTTCCTTGAACAAAATTGCTGAAATTTCCATCATTTAGGATAATTGAACAAAATTGCTAGAACCTAACAAGGGTTCATGATGCTAGATTAGTACAATAGGGTGATTGTCTGACTCTGAATTCATTCTTAAATTTCCGAAGACTGCCAAGAGTGGATCTTTAAGTATCACATTAGTCCAAAAAGTATTAGTGCAATTCCACATACCTTAACTGTCAAAACTTGTATAATGTTATCAATATTAATATTACTTGTTGCTTGTTCTATTTTCCTTAATTGGGAATCTCACTATTAGTCTTATATTACTCTTATATATCTGGGTGTAATGTAGAACGGAAAACAAATGGTGCAAGAGGGTGCTTTGACAGCTTTAGCATCAGTTGCTGATTCTTCACAGGTTATATGCACTTCCCTAAAAGTCTTTTCTAATATTATTTCATGCTCATTTATCTAACTTATTTTAACAGGAGCTATTCCAAAAATACTATGATGCTGTTATGCCTTACTTGAAAGCTATATTGGTAAATGCAAATGATAAAGCTAATCGTATGCTTCGAGCTAAGTCAATGGAATGCATTAGTTTGGTCGGAATGGCTGTTGGAAAAGAAAAATTCAAGGACGATGCAAAGCAGGTAAGGATATGGATGTTTCATATTCTTTTAAATCCTGGTGCCAAACGATGTTCTAATTATTTACTTCCACTTTTAGATAACTCTCTTTTGACTTTTATTAATAAAAATCCCTTATCATGTCGTCCCAAAATCGGTTTTAGAAATGCTCAATCATTTTAATGTGGGAAGCAATTACCCTACTAAACAGTATCCTAAAAGTTGATTTTATGTGGAAAGGTCATGGAAGTGCTGATGTCACTACAAGCTTCGGAATTGGAAGCGGATGATCCGACAACAAGCTACATGTTACAGGCATGTGTCAGAATTCTTAAATCCTAAATTTATTGTTTAGTTTTCTTTTCGTTGTGACATTAGAATCTTAATGGAAAATTGGAAACATAAATGAAATTATTTTTCTGGTTTAATAACTAATACATACATATGTAGGCTTGGGCTAGACTCTGCAAATGCCTTGGACAAGATTTTCTGCCTTACATGAGTGTTGTTATGCCCCCTTTGCTTCAATCAGCACAGCTTAAGCCTGATGTTGTCGTCTCATCTGCAGATTCAGATGCAGATATAGATGACGAAGATGATAGGTATGAAATGGTTACATCCCAGTACTGTGTATTGAAATTTTCCTATCTGTTACCTCAAGAATATACACACATACACACTTATATATGTGTATATATGTTGTGGAAAACATGTTGCAGAATGCAGACCTATTAGTTTAATATCAAGGTTTTGACTTTTGAGAAGCCACTCTTACATTTCAATCAAAAGCTTGCTAAATAATTATTAGTTCATTGAGTTTTTCTTTATAACCTTTTTCACTCTTTTAGCTGCCCATTTAAGATGAGATGTAAACATTTAGTGAAAGAACTATGATTTGCATCCATGCAACTTTTTCATCGGATTCATATTTACTGTTAAGGAAAGATACTTGATTTGTTTTGCTATGTGTGGTATCTCACTTTATTGAGGTTATATTTTCTATTTCAGCATTGAGACCATCACTCTCGGTGACAAGAGAATAGGAATTAAAACTAGCGTGTTAGAGGAGAAAGCTACTGCCTGTAACATGCTATGTTGCTATGCGGATGAACTAAAAGAAGGTTTTTTTCCTTGGATTGATCAGGTATGGTTTTCACTCTACTAACTTTCAACATATGGAGTTTCATTGGCACCCTTGGTTCTAATATAGTTATGACAATGCAGGTTGCTCCTATTTTAGTTCCTCTTCTGAAGTTTTATTTCCATGAAGAAGTTAGGAAGGCTGCAGTATCAGGTGGGCTCTTTAAGCATCTATCATGTCAACGATATGTTTTCTTGGGTTTCAACCATTTCTTCTTTGTTTTTCAATAATGGTGTCTTAAGTTATGTTATCCACTTTGTCTGCGGTAGGTATGCCGGAGCTGCTACGTTCAGCTAAGCTTGCTGTGGAGAAAGGGCAATCTCAGGGTCGTAATGAATCCTATATAAAGCACTTGAGCGATTATATAATACCTGCATTGTTGGAGGCCTTGCACAAGGTTAAATTGGCTTTACCTTTTCCTTTTATTTGTTTGGCTTAGATTGCTTCACTATTAGTTTTCATATGAAGAATAACCTACATTTGATGATTTTTCTCCAACTCAACCGTAGGAGCCTGAGGTGGAGATTTGTGCAAGCATGTTGGAGTCATTAAACGAGTGTGTACAGGTTTGTAGCTTATTGCCCAGACTAATCAGATTACCTTTTAGTTCACACAAAATATTCATTCCTCTCTTCTCTCTTTTTCTTCACTCTGAATTGATAAATGGTCTTGACTAGTGAAATATACCATCCTATGTTATCTCATTACAAGTATTTGTTTTAGATTTCTGGACCCATTCTAGATGAGAGCCAGGTGAGGGGCATTGTTGACGAGATTAAGCAAGCAGTAACAGCTAGCTCAGCCAGACGGAGTGAAAGAGAAGAGAGAACAAAGGCAGAGGACTTTGATGCAGAAGAAAGCGAGATCCTTAAAGAAGAAAATGAACAAGAAGAAGAAGTATTTGACCAGGTATGATCTCTACTAAGTGTTGGTATAGCATCAATTCTGCCAGAGGATGTATGGATATAACGGTTTATCTTTGCTTCTCTTGTTGTGAAGATTGGTGATTTGCTGGGTACACTAATAAAAACCTTTAAAACCTCTTTCCTGCCACTGTTTGATGAGCTTTCATCTTACATAACTCCCATGTTGGTAAGTTCTTTCTTTTCCGCTCTTTTAGTTAACTACATCTTTTTCATTTACATGGTATCTTTTATAAATGCGTGCTGACATTTTTTCTAATAAAAAAATAATAACCAAATAATGAGTTCTTTAATTTGTTCGCCAACTATGATGCTGAACGTTTTTTTTGTTTGTTTTATGCAGGGAAGTGGTAGAACAGCAGAAGAGAGAAGGATAGCTATTTGTATATTTGATGATGTTGCTGAGCATTGTCGCGAAGCAGCTCTTAAGTATGATATTCTCTTTTTATTTTCTTAATTTTTGATCTTTTTTTAGATGCTCAGCATCTTTCTGACACCTTCATTATGCAGATATTATGATACCTTCGTTCCTTTCCTTTTGGAAGCATGTAATGACGAGAATGCTGATGTTCGGCAGGTAATGTCTTACAAAAAACCAACTAGCTTCTTTGATTTAACAGAGTTCAGGATCATTTAGTGTTTTCTTCCACGATTAAGGCTGCTGTTTATGGAATTGGAGTTTGTGCGGAGTTTGGCGGATCTATTTTCAGACCTCTTGTCGGAGGTAACTCCATAGATGCTTTACATTTCTCCATGTCTATGAGGTTTCTTGTTACATTGGTGTAAATACGGAAATACTGTCATGTTTCTATGTAGCGGCACTCTCCAAATTGGATGTTGTCATCAGACATCCAAATGCTCAACAGTCTGAGAATGCAATGGCATATGACAATGCTGTTTCCGCTCTTGGGAAAATATGTCAATTTCACCGAAACAGTATCGATGCTGCAAGGGTAATACTATCTCTATCTACATTCTTCATTTCGATATCTAATGCATCGTCCTTATTGAATCTCGTGCACTTTTTATGGGAGTATGTGCCTTTTTGCCCCCGGCGATTAATTGACTCTTGTAAGCATATCATCTAGCATTCCATTTAAGAACAAACTTATCACTCTTAACAGATTGTCCCTGCCTGGTTAAACTGCTTGCCAATAAAAGGGGATACAATAGAAGCTAAAATTGTCCATGATCAGCTTTGCTCAATGGTGGAGAGGTGAAAATATATTATTTTTTGTGTTAAAGCTTCATGCGTGGTATTGAAACTTGGACTCTCTTGTGCAGATCGGATCCGGATCTATTAGGACCCAATCATCAGTACCTTCCGAAAATAGTTGCGGTCTTTGCTGAGGTAACCCCCTTACCAAGTCGCAACACCTTAATTGATGTCAGTTATGATTAGGGGTGTTCAATCCGGGTTCTGGTTCAGGTTTTTGGTTTTTTTGGATTTTTTGTTTATGGAAATGGTATCCAAACTAAACCCAAATCGAAAATGGTACGATTTCAGTTTCGGTTTGGATCCAGGTCTTAGTCAAGTATATTATTAATCCTCCGAGAAACTTTGATTTTAGATCGGTTTTTCTTTTTCTGGTTTGTTTTGGATTCGGACCATACTAAGATATGGTTGGGTTCAAATTTCGGATCGGTTTATCCGGATTGACATACTCCTAAGTCCTACCCCTTGTTACAAAGGCCATTTATTAATATATTTTGGTGTATAGGTCTTATGCGCAGGTAATAATGTAGCAACGGAACAAACAGTGAGCCGGATGATAAATATCTTAAGACAACTTCAACAGACACTGTCTCCATCAGCACTTGCATCCACATGGTCATCTCTACAACCACAGCAACAGCTTGCATTGCAGTCTATCCTCTCCTCTTAGTTCTCTTATATATTATTTAAGAGCTCAGTATGACAATAAAGAATGATCCAACAAAGGTATCTTTCTTTATTTGTGCATATGGATTATGAAATGTTTGATTCTTGGGCTGTTGCTTATGAAACGACAATAATGAGAAGCAACCCAGAAAACAACGTTTTGAAGTGTTGGTTTGAATCAAATTTTGATGGGTTTGTTATTTACTTCCATTGATTTTTAAAAAATACTGGTTCATTCAATGAATCCAAATCAGATACAAGAGTTATACAATCCATAGTTACATCAAATATAAGTTAATTTAAGTAACATCATAGTTTATCTTTATTATTTCCATGCTGAAGTCAAGGAGAATTTTTTCTTTTACTTTTAAACCACAGTTAAAAATGGAAATAGGCAACTAATTTTTTCTTTTCTCTTTTTCAAAGTCAATTTCCATTCATGAGATCGTTGTCAGTATTCTTCTAAATTTCTGTACCACCTTGTAATTTGTAAATTCTCTTTCACTAAATTTATGGATGCTAATATTCATAGTTGATACTCCAACCTTCATCTCCCAATGCAAAGTCTAAGGTTACTGTTTCAAGCAAATCCATTACTGCTCTTAATGAGCTGAAGGTTCACTCCATGCTGGTAGAAGTTACCACAAGTCATCAATGCAGTCACCACCAAGAGCAAATGTCCTAAGTAAGATTCTCAATGAATATTCTAGATACAACCCAAACTTACTGTACTCTTAGGCATAAGGAGCGTAACATAAGAGAAGAGATCAAAGTACAGAAATGAAAAATGATACAAACAATGGGTGAAGTGACGATATCGAATCAGTTAGCGTCGCTGGAGGAGAGACTGCCTTCGTCTCTGATGAGCCTCCTGTTCCTGTGCCTAACAACAAGTGCCTGTGTCTGCTCAGGTTGCTCCGTCTGAGCATGATCTGTGGTGGTGTCCATCCCAGCTGTGCCGGCATGTCCTGTTAAAGTGGTCTCCCTACTTGGAAAATAGATGCAACACTCCTTACCAGACATAGTTGTACTTGTTCTTGTTGAAGTATCCAACCCTCTTCATGTAAGCCTAAAGCCTCATCCAACAACTCAAATGTGATAATCTTGGGAACGGAAGACAAGTTCAGCTTAAAATAACCTGATTCAACTAATGAGATTAATCACTTTCAACAATAATTCTTCTAAATAAAATTTGATATTTATAAAAGATGAAATGAAATGAATAATCAAAAATGTTTAAGTTCTCCATTGTATGAAACCAATCCAAATATCTTTAAGCAAAAAAACTTTAGAAACCCAAATCATCTGAACCAAAAATAGTTGATTACATTACTCAATAAACCATACAAAAATATCAAAAGGAGACCTCAAGTGAATCATCCCATGCTTCAGCACTTCCATTAGAAGCATCTTCAACATCTTCTTCCATTGATAGCCTAATATATTCTCTATGAGCAAACCGATCCCATTCCGTCCATGTCGGATTTGCCCTCTCCTATGTATTTACAATCAATCATAGATCAATGAATCTCTCTATAACTATATAATTAAACCAAATGTGTAATTTACCTGGCGGATGAGGAAGGGATCACGCGTTTCAAACGCCATAAACTTGTTAAGGTTAAAAAGTATATTGAAAACATGTCCAGAAAGTTTAGAACCCTTAAAATCATTCAAACAAATGAATCCTTCATCCTCGGGTTTAACCATGTCGAATAATTGGCAAAGAATATCTTCAAAAAACACTGCTTCTTGTGCCATACATTCCATTCTATGTAGCTGTTCTTCGTAAAAGAATTGGAGCTCGTTCCGAGTCAAAACTCCATTTGCATCCAAATCTATACACTTGAACCTATAAATCATTATCAAACATTAATAACATAACATATATCTTAACAAATAAATGAATACTTTCTATATATTCTTACCAATACTCAAGACTAGGTTTTGATGACTTATCTTCTTCAGCCAATATGAAATAAACAAAATCTTCATAACCCATCTTTCCTTCGGTTTTACTAGTAAACTTCCTTGGTACCTATATAAGTAGACAATTAGCCCTCACCAAAAAAACCTACCCAAACCCGATCCGAAAAACTCTTCCCGAATTCAAACTCGAACCCGAAAAATTATTCCATTGAGTGCTACACTCTTAAACTCGAAAATTTGTATCCGAATCTGAATCCATCGGTTAAAACCCAAAATCTAATTATATATACAAATAACTAAATTATTCTAAAACTTTTAGTTATATTTGTGAAAATTTAGTTAACTTTTTTTAAAATTTAACTATTTTTCTTTTTTTTTATAAATATTTTCTTACCCAAAATCGACTCATACCCAAATCGAACCCGAATCAAAGCCAAACCAAACTCGACAAAAATTATTCCATTCGGTACTAAACCCCTAAACCTGATATATCCAAATCCAAATGGATTTTATCCGAACCCGATCTGCTTCCCCAAATGCCCAAGCCCTAGTAGATAAAGTGAAAGACAGTACTAGATAAAGGAAAATGCAAATGCAGAGTAAGAAACCTGAGAAAAGATTCGGTCAACAATCCTGTAAGTGAGAGCATGGTTACTATATCGAATGAGATTCTCTTTGTCGATGAAAAAATCGTGATCTGTATCCAGCTCCCAGAACTTGCAGTATATGACATAAAAATGTTCATATGAGAAGTACCTAATAAACAGTAAAGAGTCAGAGATTTTTCATATTACTCAATTAATCTTTAGCTACATACCTCAACACTTTATTGATGTCTTCTTCTTCATCAGCATGCTGCATTGCATCAACTAAATTTCCTCGTTTAAGCTCTCTTAGGGTAAGATGCCCAGTTCCATTCCTATTTATGTAGTAATATATTCGATATATTACAGTTTCAGCTGTTGCCAAAAGTTTTACACAAACATTACAATAGAAACTTTAGATTTTCAGAAATATTATCAAATAAAAACCAAACTAACCATATCTATCCTGAAACTCAGGTGTGCCTTGTAAGAACTCAAGACCAGGATGTGTTGCCAATAGTTCCTTGAGCACAGGTTTGAAATCATTCTATCATTGTAAAAATGCACTTCAATAAATAATAGTTACTACATATTAATGGCCAAAAAAGAATGGTATTAAGTGCAGCTCAGAATAAAACCAACCTGGACAAGATACTTAAGATCTGGTAGCTTCAGTATTGTAAATATCTGTGTTGGTGTGTCCTTTGTTAACATATTTCCCTTAACCCAATAATCAATGAAGGCTTCTCTGTATAAAATTTCCATATAAACATGTTTTGAGCAGTTCACAAGCCATAATCTTTGAATTAATTAATATATATGCAATGCAACAAACCTTTTCACAAAGCCAGTGTTATTGCTATCAACTTTCTTGAAAATAGAGGTGGAAAAAAACGATGGAAGCTTGCAAATCTCAGTAGTGACCAATTTAAATTCTGAGAATAAGAAAAAAATTTATTAGAAACTAAAATAATTAGATATAGAAATGTGAAACTAACCAACCTTGCATTTGCAAACCATCCTCATGGCCACTGAAAAGAGTGTTAATCTTAGCTATACATTGATCTTTTATGTCATTTGGTGGTGGACGACCATCTTTGAAGTAAAACTACAAATCAAAGGTATAGTTTTTAATGAAGGTGATAAGTACCAATCAATGTAATAATAAATAGAAAGAGACCTGAGGAATGAGCTCTTTAACATGATCAGAAACTACTTTAAGTGGAGAGCTAAGATTAGAGAGACCAGTCTTTTGTCTTGCGATCCGAGGTGAACCAGTTGAGTTCCTTGGTGAAAGAGGAGGACCATTACGAGCCGGAAACATTGTAGCCAAAGGACTATTAGAACCACCTGAACTATTATTACCTAAAGACACAACATTCAAAGCCACTCCTGTCTTTACATCATTTACCAATGATGATACCTATCATTCAAAAACCATTTCTTTTTATTAATCTCTATAATATTCAAAAGACTCAAATAATTAAACATTACCAAACGATTGGTTTCAGGAAGTGCAAGCCATTGATCAAAGAGTTTCTTTACGAAATCTTGATTTGCTATCATTGACATTGGTGATGTCTCTGGTAATTGTAAAAGCTCCATATCTAACGTTATTGATTCCATCTTTGATTAGATCTTCTTCCAACTCAGACTATTTTGTTTTTATTATACACATTCATGTGTATTACTGAGTTTGTGAACAAGACACACACGAAATTGTGACTAAGAAAAGGGTAGATCCGTGCGATCCTGGAGGAGAATAGCTCTGAGAATTGCAGAAATTTAAGGGTCGATGGAGAGAGAAAAGAGCTTTGACCAAAAAAGTGGAGAGAGAGAGAAGAGAATGGGAACACACGGTTAAAAGTCAAAACTATAACTAATAAAATATTTTACTGCAAGTAAATAAGTAATTTTCCTATAAATGATCCTTGTCATCATACTTATCAATATAAGTGTAAGTTTACCAATTACTAGTTGACACGTTGTAAAAACCACAAGCTTTCACCATTTGTTACTGCTATCAGATTTAACATGGTAAAAATCAAAACTCTTCAATACGGGCCCAGCCCAGTACATTTCAACAATAAGGTCAGAGATATATCTAAAAATTACCACAAAAAACCATAATCTTACGGGTCATATACGGTTTGATTTCGAACCGATTGCTAAACCATAATCTACTTTATCCAAAAAATGTTGTACATTTATCACCACATAAACCCTAAAAATCAATTTCACAACCACAGATCCTGGAATTGATCATGGCAGCTTCTTCTACCTTACTGCAATTACCTCCTCTTCAATGGAATCGACCTCTTTCATATCATCATCGTTGTTCTTTCTTCTACTCCAAATCATCAAATCTCGTTCGTCTCAAAATCTCTGTCAAATTCAAACAATCAACATCTTCAGATACAAATTCGAACCGTTCTCAGATATTAAAGTGTTCGTTTGACAAAATCGCTATTCAAATCAAGAAAACATTAGATTCTCTGAAGAAACCAGCTATAACCGCGATTTTGTTAGGTCTCCTTTTGTTCTATGATCCTAATTACGCTTTAGCAGCCTCTGGTGGTAGAATAGGTGGTAACGCCTTTTCATCTAGATCTCGAAGCTCTTCGTCATCTTCACAATCATATTCTGTACCACGAACATCAAATCCTAGTTATTCATACTCTGCTCCATATTATGGACCGTCACCATTTGGTGGAGGTCTTTACGTTGGTCCAGCGGTTGGTTTTGGGTTTGGTGGATTTTCAAGTTTCTCTTTGATTTTGTTTGGTTTCGCTGCGTTTGTTTTGGTTTCTGGCTTCCTCTCAGATCGGTCACAAGATGGTGGTGGGATTTTAACAGATACTCAGAAAACTAGCGTCATTAAACTACAGGTTTGTTTAATTATATGTTTCTTAAAAATGGTCTTTGAGTAATGCATAGGGCTCACTATATGATGTATAATTTCTCTAACTTCTGAGTTTTCATAGATGTGTGAGCATATAACTTTAGCTACAGAAGTTACAATGTATCTAAAGCTTCGTTATATTCTCTGAAAGCGATACATATGCTTGTGTAATTCATTGGATAGCTAAGTTTATGAGGTTGAGAATTTGCATATGTTTCTGTTTGGTTAATTTAATTTTATGGTCTCAGAGTAATGCCTATAGCTCGTTATATACCTTGGAAACATAAGTTTTTAAGGTGCATGAGCAGATAATTTTAGCTACTGAAGAACGATTAGATTTTTATGTTTGAAAGCTATTTATGCTTGTGTTATTTATTTGATAGATAACTATATAGTCACAAGTATGAGATTGAGAATTTGCTTCTGTTTCATTTACATTCGTTTGAAGTTTCTATCTACCTTCAAAATACCGATTCTATTGCAAATTTTAAAGATATATGAGCATATAATTTAGCTGTAGATATTATAATTTCTGTATAGCTTTGTTATGTTCTTTGAAAGTCTATTTATGTTTTTATAATTCCATGAATAGTTTAATATTGGTCAGAGCATGAGATTGAGAATTTGCTTCTGTTTGATTTGGTGTTGCTATTACCTTCAAAAGAATTGAGTTTTTTGTAAACCTTAAAGATATATGAGCATCTAATTTAGCTACAGATATTATGATTTCTCTATTGCTTCGGTGTTATATTCTCTGAAAGCCTATTTATACTTAAGTATGGGACTGATAATTTGGTTCTGTTTTCATAATTTAATTAATAATTCATTTGGGGATGTCATTGAGATCAAATAGCTATTTATTTGTATCTGTATCTTCTCAGGTGGGTTTGCTGGGTTTGGGAAGGACATTACAACAAGATTTTAATCGTCTTGCTGAAAGTGCAGATACATCCACATCAGAGGGCCTCAGCTATGTTTTAACCGGTAGCCTATTTTTCCGATGTATATTATGTTTTTTTACCTCATCATATATGAAAACTTTATCCTTTTGACAAAAATTGCTGTACTGATCATTGCTAGAACACCAAAACACTATCTTTTACTTAATAGTGTGGTGTTCTTAGTTCATTAAGGCTTCTCCTTTTCCTGTGGCTGTAATGTTGTTTGCACAACTCATTTTTCTGTGTGTTATACAGAGGCAACATTGGCTTTACTCAGGCACCCTGACTATTGCATCTCTTCTTATTCATCAGTAAGTCTATAAGTACTTTCATGTTTTGATGTCTAGTAATTCAATGAACGTGGATGCAGAACCTAACCACTGTTTTCAGGTGGATGTAAAACGAAGTATAGAAGAAGGAGAGAAGCGATTTAATCAACTCTCCATTGAAGAACGTGGAAAATTCGATGAGGAGACACTTGTTAATGTAAATAGCATAAAGAGACAAAGCTCAAAGATTCGGAAAGCTACGGGTTTCAGTAATGAATATATTGTGGTAAACTTGTTAAAACGTTCAGTACTATAAATAGTTAAAACCGGTTCTAATCTATAAGGCTATCCTGCGAAAAGCTCGCATGGTGCTTACTAGTTGTGTTTGTGCTTAAGTTGGTTTTGGTAAGTGTTTAACAAATAAGTGTTGTATATCTTTAGGTGACCATCTTGGTGGCTGCAGAAGGTATACATAAACTACAGCCAATAAATGGAAGCTTGGATCTGAAGGAAGCCTTAATGAAACTAAGTTCGATACCGAGAAACAAAATAATGGTAAGAGACTTTGTAACCATTTTAGTCAATTGAAAAGGATTGAAAGATGTAAAAATGAAAATATTGCAGGCAGTAGAAGTACTGTGGACACCGCAGAATGAGGCAGATGCATTGTCAGAAAGAGAACTACTTGAAGATTACCCACTTTTGAGGCCTTTGTAAATCAATCATTCTCATTATACCATATAGAACCAATCTTGTTAAAAATATAACTTCTTGTAAACATATCGTAACTATGTGTTTATACCATAAGTCTCTGTGATCTTATAAGAGAAACTGGCAGTGAAGGCAATTAAGAATCTAATTTGAGCGTAAAGTCAAATCAAACACCTTAAACAAAAACTCAAGTAGTTACAAATTCTACAATGGTAAATTACAGTTATCTATTAAAATTCACGTAAAGGGATTTATATGGGACCTCTGATATTGATATTGCATCACTATTCTCCAACTCTTGTTGTCTATACCTCTTGTCGGTAGTGGGGTTCAATATCTTCCAAAATAAAGGTAAAGCAAAGGTTGCATCATTGTCTTCCTTTTATTCTTCCATTATTGCTATGATTGTTACTTGTTAAACCCAAAACCATCCTCTGTCTTGTTTGGTTTAGTTTCAATTTGAACCGGTTTTGTTTAGGGGCTTATTGGTTTGACTAATGGTTTCCAAGACAAGTGCTACTTATTGCTTTTATCCCATCCCCATTAAAGTCTAAAGAGTTTGAAAATCAGACACCACTCATCACACCAAAAAATATAAAGCTAACTTTCTTCTCATCACATGCCTATTTTCCTCTTTTGACACCTTAGTCACATCTTGCTTTGTTTCATTTCATTTTCAATGTTTTTTTTGTTAGAATTGTTTTCTTAGTTATATGTTATCTTAATCTTTGATTTATATATTATGTTAATAAAAGAGTTATGAATTCCAAAGATTGTTTTTATTTCATTTTAAACTGATCAGAATTTATCTTCATATATTTATTATATAATGGGATCATAGGACAAATAGTCGAAATTCAGGTGTTACTAAATCAATGCACTACATTTTTGTTTGAAGTTTAAATTAAAATTTATTTTACGTAAATTTTAATATTGGATCAAATTCAATATTAATCTAAATAAAATTAGTTAGCCGTTAAATCAATATCAATATGAACTATGAATCTGATGTATTTTTATACACAAAAAATTTCATATTAAATACTATCAAAAATTAAATAATCCTTTTTTTTTTAATTTTGATGAATGTAATGCTTAAATCGGCGATCTCATAACAATTTTTTTTAAATTAACTAACTTTTTATCATCTTTTACATCAATAGTATTAAATATTTTTATGAATTCGATAACATACGGTTCCGCTTAAAGGATATCCTCATGATGGATAAGATCTCTCCGCAAAATCCAGATCTTCTACAGACGGTTTTGCAGGTACGACATCCCTTATGATAAACAAGTTGACCCTGCAGCACGAGACCATGATAATCGATTATATGTACGCACACCAAAATCTCTGGAAAACTTTTAGTGTATAATAACTACATTTTCTGATTTTCGAACCTCATACCTCGTGTACAAACCTTTAAACCCTTAACCACGGTATCAAACGCGCTTTCACAAAAAATATATTAACTAACTATGTTTCCTAAAACATCATTTAAAAAATAAAATAATTTAGTATGATAATTGTTTTTCTGTATAAAAACACACTAGAGTGATAGTTCATATTGAATAAGTTTTTTTAAGAGTTGTGAGGTATAGCCAAATAAATTTTTATATTTTTTAAAACAATTTATTATTAATATAATACAAAATATAAGTGAACCAGTTTTTAAATCAATTTTATATAAAAAAATCAAATATTGTTTAAATTATTTTGTGATTTGTAAAAAATATAATATTTATATAGTATTATGTATTTATAAAATTATTAAACACACATAAAATAAAATAGATGATAACTATGGCTAAAAAGGGCCACTTTTTCCCATGTGTCTTCATCATTACAATCTCACTTTAAAGAATTAGGCATATTATTGCATGGGAGATCGATCGGATTAAATTCCGAAAAAATTAGGCTTTATCAATTTTTTCTCTTTCTTCTACAATTGTTTACATCAATATTGCAAAATTCTGGTGACCATTCTATTCTGCAACTCTTTCAGTTTTCAAGACCACAATCTCGCGATTTCTATGCCTCCGACATATTTTCCTCTCCGGTGGGAGAGCACCGGCGATCAGTGGTGGTATGCTACTCCCATTGATTACGCTGCCGCCAACTGCCAATACGATTTAGTTCGTGAGCTTCTAAGGATCGACTCCAATAACCTCATGAAGCTCACTTCGCTATGCAGGATTCGCCGCCTCGAGACCGTCTGGGACAACGAATCCAAGTTCCACAACGTTGCCGCCTGCAGATCACGCGTCGCCAGAAAACTCCTTGCTGCCTGCGACGAAGGTGACGGGAAATCCAAAATGAACACTCTTATCCAGTCTGGGTATGGCGGCTGGTTGATGTACACTGCAGCCTCCGCCGGAGATATAGACTTTGTTCATGATCTACTCGAGAGAAATCCTCTGCTTGTGTTCGGCGAAGGAGAGTACGGTGTCACTGATATACTCTACTCAGCTGCGAGAAGTAGAAACGACGACGTTTTTCGTCTGATTTATGATTTCGTCGTTAGTCCGAGGTTTGGAAACGAGCAACAAACCGGAGAGATTCCTGCGGCTTACAAATGGGAGATGAAGAACAGAGCCGTTCACTCTGCTTCTAGAGGAGGCAATATGACCCTTGTCAGAGAACTTCTCAATGATTGCTCTCTTGAAAATGTCTTGGCCTTCCGAGACAAACAGGGCTCCACAATCCTCCATTCAGCCGCCGGAAAAGGACAAACTCAGGTAATTCTTTCCGGCCACAACTATAACTTCTTTTTCACTAATATCAATAGATAAATAGCAATTGGATATTGGCAATGATGCAGGTAGTTAAAGAGATTCTTGCTTCATACGGTTTAGTCGACTCCGTTGACAACCAAGGGAACACGGCTTTGCACTTGGCAGCCTACCATGGCCACGCTGATCTTGTGGACGCTCTGATATCGTTGTGTCCATCTTTGATCTCCGCCAGAAACTACGCCGGAGACACTTTCCTTCATGCAGGAATCTCCGGTTTCCAAAATCCAGTGTTCGAGAGGCTTGACAAGCACACAGAGCTCATGAACCGTCTGATTGCATCCGCTGCCACTAAATCCCCTGGAAATTTTGTGAATTATAGGAACAACGAGGGACGCACGGCTCTTCACTTGGCCATCGCCAGGAATGTTCCTCTAGAGTTTGTTGAGGTGCTAATGTCAGTAAAATCGATTGATATTAACATAAAGGATGCTTCTGGTATGACTCCACTTGATTTGATCAGGCAGAAGCCGCAGTCTCCGACATTGGATCTCCTGTTCCGACGGCTGGTATCAGCGGGAGGGATGTTCAGTTCTCGTGATCAAAGCATCACAAGTGTGGTCGCGTCTTACTTGAAGGACAGAGGAAACTTTTATAGCCCAGGGGCTCGTTTCAAGACATCAGATGCTGAGGTTTTCCTAAGTAGCCGACTTGAAGTTGTGCCTGACAAGAGATTTGTTGTTGCCCCTAGACATGTGAGATCCAGGTCCTGTTCCATTGAGATTGGTCAGCTAAACACAAAGGATGAGAATAATCATTTCAAGAAATGCAGAAACGCTTCTGTTAACTTTGCAACAGAGAGATTTAAGAGCGTTTTCCACTGGCCACGAATCAAAAAACAACCTGGCCATTACAAGAACAATTCTGAGATCAGCATCGGTACTACGACAAATCTTGAGATACAAGACACTCCTGTTTCTCTCCGGCAAAGATTCTCAAAAAACAGCAGTTCGTCTCCTCATCTGCCTAATTACATTAAAAGAACCTTATCGGTAAGAAGTATCCAGTCGAGTCCAAGAGCCAAGAAGAAACGGTTTGGTTCAATTCGGTCTAGGTCAAGCTCATTTTCGGAAATATGTATACAGTCTTCTTCCACTTCTTCCTCTTCGAGCATGGTTGATTTTAAACAGAAAGGGGTGTTGATGGATACGAACATAGCCGGACCATCTGGCTTGAATCAGGCTGCGCCAGTAAAACTTAAGTTAACCGAAAAGAAGGGTTCTTTGAGGAAGAGATTAAAGAACCATTACTTCTGCTTTGGTGCTTCAGCTTTGTCTGTATAAACGCCTGGCTAGGGTCTTTGTATAACCCGGTCGTTGAGTGTAGAGCAAGAGAGCCAAAAATATATGTTTAAGGATGTTAAAAGTAAAATAAAAAGTGTCAAGTTCGACTCCATGGAGGATGCGTTTCCATGGAGGACTCGTTGCCATTGTATTGATTGGTGTGAAGTAATAAATAAGTATCTTATATATCTAACATCTTATACAAGGATACAAGTCCTAGCAGTAACCAGAGCCTAGTATCTTGATCAGATTAGGTAAGAGCAAAAACATTAATTCTTCAAGTTGCTTACACTAAAAGATAAAATGGTCGACAAGAAGACTACTTACAGGACAATCAAGACCTGTAAAACCAGCAATCTTCAGCTCCTCAATAATGCCTTCTCCACCAAATCAGCATGGCCGATCTAATTATTCACGATGATTTTGGATGTCTTAAAGCAAAAAAAATTTATATCTAAAATATGTATAAATATATCTTTAAACCTATAAAAATGCCCCTAAACTAGACTAAATTATTGGATGCCCTAGACGACCGCCTATGTGACCTACTTTCCGGACCGGCCCTGCCAATCACAAGTAAATTGAATATTGGAGTGATAAGTGGTTGAGTTTGAGTCTTTCTTGAACAATATATACATAATAGCATGATTAGTATGTAATTCGCTTCTTCGTCTTCTCTTTCTCAAGCTCAAAATGTTATTCTTACGCGTTAACCTTCTTCTCGGGTCAACAACTCAGGCTCCTTTGGTTCAGTCTCCGTTATTGGATTCTTTCTTCCGCATATCAGCTCACCGTCTTTAGCTAAATGTCGCCGAAAACAAAACTCTTCCGGGTTCGTTAAGAATTGTGTTGATGTTGAACAGAAGACCCAAACAGCTATAATCAGAATTGGCACAAGAGTAAGGTATAAAAATTATCTCTTTTTTTCCCTGAACTTTTGAGACAAAATTGTTTGTCTAATGCACCCTTATCCACCATTCACGTAACTTTGGGGGGCTTATTGGTTATACTCTTGTTAAAGATTTAAAATTCTTAAAACGTTATACTCTTGTTAAAGATTTAAAATTCTTAAAACGTTTAATGTTATTCAATTGTGATTTATAAAAACTCTATTAAAATTATGTGTTATTGGTTTGATAGTTTAATGATTTGTTTGGAATCATTTAAAATCATGTGTTATTTGGTTGAAAATTTTTAAAGAGTAAAGTAAAGTCATATGTTATTCAAGTAAAACAATTTTAATAGATTTTAATCTCAATTTTAAGTTTAGTGTCATTGGTTGAATGATTTTAATTTTTTTATTCATATAAAATTTTTTATAGACTCTTTTAAAATCTTACCTATGAAGGTTATATTTTAAAAAACTTTCTACAAATATTTGAATAAAAATTAAGAGAGGTGTATTGAACTTATGATTTGATGAGATTTGATTTAAGATATCAAATCATGTGTTATTGAAATATGAATTCTAAAATAGTTATTGAAATACAGTATTATTAAAAGAATGATTTTTAAAAGTATCATGAAATCCACTGTTATTGAAAACAATATAAGGATTTGAATTAAAAATTTCAGATGTTCTTTGAGAGGATTTCTTAGTTAAAAATATAAAAATCAAAATCTCATACTTTTAGGTGATATTTCATAGAATTTTACAACAAAATTCTAAATTCAATCAAATCATCTCAAATCTCATTACAAATCAAATCTCTTCAAATGTTTATTTCAATACACCCCTTTAAAACTCTTTATTAATTCTTTAAACTCTTCGGGGGTGTATTCAACTCGATATTTGAAGAGATTTGATTTGTAACAAGATTTTGGATGATTTGGTTGAATTTTAGGGAATTTGGATTTTGTTATAAAATTCTCTGAAATCTTACCAAAAAATATGAGATTTTGATATGTATTTTTAATTAAAAAATCTCCTGAAATCCCAACTGAAATTTTTAAATCAAATTCTAATTCTGTTTTCAATAACAGTGGATTTGATTATACTTTTAAAAATCATTAGTTCAATAACACTAGATTTCAATAACTATTTGAAAATTTATGTTTCAATAACACATGATTTGTTAATTTAAATCAAATCTCATCAAATTCTCAGTTGAATACACCCCCCTTAAATACTTATTCTTTAAACTCTCTATATACATTTTTACCCTGAAATATCTCACAAAATCAGATAGGAATGGATGAAGATTCAAAGGAAACGGGAAAGTGCCTTAGAGATAATTAGGTAGAGAGTATGGGAGATGCCATCGACGAGCATCTCACCTTTCCATATAACACCTGATGAATCTTATCATCATCATCAGAGTTTATATTGAAGATTACAATTAGAATTTAAAGGCCAGAAGAGAAAATACCATCGCAGATTCTAATAGAGATTTAAAGGCCAACAGATTCGAATAGAGATTTGAAGTTATCTGAGAAGAGAAGCTGAGACGCCATTGGAGGAGGTGTGACGAGATAGAAGGTGAAATGTAGGTGTGATTGAAAATGTCCCACATCGGCAATTTGGGCCATTCAGGTGATATGGGCTGCGACAAACATTCGGTCTTCGAGATTCAGGCTTTAGACAGTAGACATATACAAAGTACAATTATGGTACTAGTTAGAGCAATTGAACTTTTTTATACATACACATACTAATTAAATTTCCAATTATATTAAAATGGTGTATTTGAATACGGAGAGCAATAATTCCATGTATCTAAACCACTAGCGCTATTGTATAGCATCACTTATGAAATTTAACTATATAGGCAGATTTGGTAGTAACACAACATTTTATTAAGAGTAAAAATATCATTATACACTTTTCATTAGAGGAATATGGGACTAGTTATGAGAATTTAACTCGCATCCCGCGGATTTTACAGGTTTTAACCCTCCACAGAACAGGTTTGGTTAAACGTTTTTGAGATCATATTTTAACGGGCCTTACAGGGCGGATTCAATTTTTTACAGTTTTTTATGCGAGTCTTGCAGAACCCAAGGGCACCCTTCAATTTTTTAAAATTTTTTCTTTTAAAACATTTATATTTATATTATGGGTGAATAACTAATCTAGGGGTGGGCATAAATCCGAAACCGAAACCGAAATCCGAAAACCGATCCAAAAAATCC
>KE156768.1:87669-102248 GCA_000411055.1 Leavenworthia alabamica
AAAATAATTTTTTTATATTTTTTTATCGTGAACTGAATACAAATACTACAAATAAACTAAATTATTTTTAATGTTTTTATTTTTTAATTTTTGTTTTTTTATTTAAATGATTTTTATGTTTATATTTTTTTAAAGATTTATTTTGATAATATTTTGTTTTTTATAATTTAGTTAATAAAAAAATGAAGGATATAAATGACAATTAACAAAAAAATTCATGTTTGATTAGTCTAGCAATTAACTTATAAATTGAGGTTAGATTAGTATATTAACACTTATATTATACACCTTATATATATATTTTTAAAAATTTCTTCTAAATTTTTTTTACACAACTTTATCTTATACATTTTTGTAGATTTTTTACGGGTTGTACTGGTATATTGCAATCTAGAAAATATAAGTGGAGAACTGCGATGAAAATTTCCGGTGAGATCTGTGAACATTAAGGATTTCAGTGGCATTGATGCAGAAGGAAGTTAAGGCAAAAGGAGAAGAGTTTGAGTTTAAGAAGAAATGCATACTGTTTTTATGTTAATAACCAAATGCCTTGTCGTTTTAGTATTAAGTACAGTAAAACCTCCATAAATTAATAATGTTGGTACTTTTATATTTTATTAATTTATCGTGATATTAATTTATACTATAAATTAATATTTATTAATTTATAAAATATCTTTCGATCCATAATATTTTTTAAAAAAATTTAAATATAAATGAGAAATTTTAATGGATGTTAATAGTTTACTCGACTATCCGAAGAAAAATAATTTATGCTAAGAATTTTAGAGTTTATAAAAAATTGTGGATTCAGTCCTTAACGTTAATGAAAAAATTGAAGACGAAATACGATCACTTCCGATCCAGTTACATGTATGGAAGCAATTACCGAGTCTATAAGTTTTCACAATTTTTGGATACAAATCAAGAAAACAACTTCAAAAGTGTTTGATACAATAAAAAAATCGGCAATGAACTCCAACGAGATTCAAATTTAAAAAAACATACAACACTAGAATTATATTTTACTTAATTGACTTAGTTATATATGTGTATAGTTATATATGTCTAAAATTTATAATTATTAATTTTTAATATTATTGGGACCATATTTTTACATAGGAGTTTCTAAAAAACTATTATCTTATTATCTTATCGAATTTTACTATTTTTTACATTGGGCCGAGTAAGGAACGAAAATTTTTATTAATTTATAGTGTTTATTAATTTATCGAGTATTAATTTAAAGAGGTTCTACTGTATTAGAAGAGTTGTATTTAAAGAGTTCCAATGAACAAGTCAAAACCTATCTTTTATCTACACTTTTCTTAATTTCTTGTTACTTTCTTGATGAATCCAATTGGGTTTTATCAAAATCTGCTTCATCACAAATGAAACTAAATCTGAACATTGATAGTGTTCATTTGATCATGGGTAATTAAGTAAAAATCTATCTCTTACAATGGTATTTTAAAAAATGGTAAAAAAAATCTGAAAAAGGAACACATACTGATACTATGACATAACAAATGTTTTGTGTCTGTAGATATACATGGACTTTGTCTATAACACATACTATGACATAACACATATTTTGTGTCTGTAGACTCTTACCCTTATTGTTTGAATCATGGATCGAAAGAAGGAACATCATTTGAATTATGTGTCAAATTGTAATTCCATCTGTCTACAACATTTCTGTATGGATCTTCTTCTCGTTTCTTCAACAAGTATGCTATGCTCTTCTCAACTTCCGCTTTCGCCTCCAAGTAAACCCGGTTTGCTTCTTCTTTGTCTTTCACAAGTTCTGGTCTTCCTTTGGTCTCTATCGGTTTCCCGAATAGGTAATAGAACCGACCTGGGATTTTCGGTATTACTCCTGGTATGTACAATTGCTGGTTTGCCACTTCTCCACTTGACTTTTCCCTATCATTACAACACCTATGATTAATACTACTATGATTATTTCCATCTATGTTTTCATATAGTAAATTATACCTCAACTTAAATCTTTCGGAATCACCAAACTGTTTCAAGATATAGTCATTGAGAATTGGTATCTTCATCAAGTCATTGTAGTCAAGAACTAACTGCAATGCCAAAAGCAAATATATATATATATATATTTGTCTCTTTATAACAAATGTAGAAAAAAATGCAAATATTAGCCATGTTAAGAACTATACAGATCCGCCTGGATATGCGGATCCGGATAGTACATTTTTCGTAAAGGATATTTGAATCCAGATTTATTTTAAGGATATCCAGGGTCAGATATTCAGATCCATGGCCGGATATCCGGATCAGTTTTTATATCCAAGACCGGATATCTAGATTCTTAGCTAGATATCCAGGACTGGATATCTAGATCCATAGCCTGATATCTGGATTTGCAGCTGGATATCCGGATCCGTTTTAAAAAAACAAAATTAAAAATAATTAATTTTACGGATCCGGATCCTCAAAAAAGCCTTGATATCTGGATCCGTAAAAGGCCTAGCAAATATTGGGAAGATTTTGATGTAAGATGAAGCTTACTTCAGCTACATCGTCTTCACCAACCGTTCCAAATGGTACTATAGTTGCACCAAACCTTGCTGCCATTCTTACAAACTCTTGCTGGTCAGGCCAAAATAGTTTGTATTGTTCACCCTGTAAGATTGTGCAAAGTCATATATAAACTATTTCATCGCTACTAACAAGAAGAAAGAAACATATAATGATGTTAACCCGAAAATGAAGAGCCTCTCTTGCACCACCAGGGTAGAGAAGAACATGAGCTTTCGAAGATAAGAGCTTGAAAAGATTGGTCGCGGTAACAGGATATGCACCAAATACTTTTACCCAATCGACATAGCTAAAGTCCTTTTCTGAACCCGTTTCTGAATACAAGAACGGATGAGCCATTCCGCGAAAGAGAATGTTTTTCTCTTTTATGAATTCCTCAGACATTGGTCCAAGTTCAAGACCCATCAACATGTGATAACCAACAAGTAACACTGGACCTTTATCTGGAACACCAGCAAGTCCCTTTACTATTCTCCCATCTTCCATAGTTGATAGAAACACCGAACTAACAGCAGTTCGTATCAATCTGCATGTCACAAGGGAAAAAGTAAGAGCAGATAAAACTACTGAATATATAGCTTATATCAGGACCGTATCTAAAGGGGACTCTAATCAAAAAGAAAAGCGGAGCTAACAAAAATAATTAAAAGTAAATATAGTTTTAAATATATATAAATATCCATAACAAAATACAAATCATCCAAAAAACTAAAAAATAATCTTTATTTCTTATAACTTATTCATTTTCTTTTCTTTTTATATATTATGTATATATATGGAAAAAAAATTAAACGAGGTCCTCGAAAAAACGGGAGCTCTACGCAAGTTCTTTAGTCCCCTATGCTCAGATACATCCCTAAATTATATGTAAGATAAATAGAGTCAAGGAAGTCTTAGTGAAGTTACCCAAGAGTTTCATTAAGAGCATAAGCAAGTTCTCCTTTGCTCGGAGGAAAGAAATCGGAAACAATATCATATCTCCTGGAGCGCCGGTACTTGCATGTACCTTTTATAACTGTAAGCAAACTAATGCTATTTTCCTGAGACAATGAATAACAAATACTAGTTATACTACTTCATTAGCTTCTCCTATGAGCCAGAGCAAAAGGTGAATACCAGTAAAAGGGTATGTCCATTATCCTTGAAACATCGAACTGTACAGTTGTTAAGTATACCATAAAGCCGTTTTGCTTCGTCTTGGCTAGGAAGCATCATGTCCTTTCCACTGGAAGTCAATGAAATCCAAATTCATTTATATCTTCTTGATGATATGCCAATCACTATAGACCAAGACAACGAATAAGAGACGAAAATATTACCTAGCAAGGACCAAGACTTCGGCTTGAACTCCATGGATACGGGAATTGGCATAAGCAGCACCAGATCTCAGCAACTTAATCTTCCAAAGTAATGTTTCCCTTGGAATAATTTCACCAAGATCCTGAAAACTCAGAGTTAGAGATGACGATGTTTTTAATTATAATCCCTTGACCGCCACCATCTGTGAGATCTTAACGTCCTCTCTAGGCCCATGGATGACCACATGCCCTCTATAGGCCCATAGGCCTTGGCCTAAAGAAAAGACGTAGAGACCCATAGGTTTAGAGAGAGCACGGGGTTCTTCCATGGGTTTAAAGAGGACATTGGGGTCTTACAGACGGGTGGCGGTCGAGACTTTACATTTATAGAAACAGAACCAAGCAAATACATTAAACACTCACAGAGAGAATAGGAAGCATAGTTTTAGTAAGCCTCTCTCTCAACTTTTCTAGTTTTATAATTGGTGAAAGTTGATTATCAATACCAAGTGTAGCCATCTTTATCGGATCACCTAAATATCGAAAAAAACCCGAGTAAGGATAGCAGAAGAAGCAAACATAAAACTTAATTCACTTATACAATATAACATCACTTCATGTACCCATAATAAAGCTCAGAATATAAGGAACTGTAAATTGAAGATCTTCTGGCACCATCTCTAATAAAGGCAGCCATGGCTGTAGTGGTGACTTCTCAAATGATGTAGCTAAAAAAAAGAGGAAACATATTTGGTCATTCAAAAAAAAAAGACTTATATGAAAATAAACATTAATTTAGTTACAAAACTGAATACAAAATGTTAGCTGACCTGGGTTGACTAGTATCAACACCAAGTCTAATGAACTGTTTCTGGCAGCAACAGCAAGAGCAAGACATCCTCCAAAGGAATCACCCACTAGATATATTGGCTTATTTGGATGTGTAGCTTTCTCTTGTTTCAAAACATCTTCTACTACTTTGACTAGCCCTTTATGGTTAAAGTAAAGTCTTTTAAAACTCTTGAAAATCTATAGCTTATGTCTCTAGCTGAATTCAATCAAACTCTATTTTATTATTTCGTTCAATAACCTCTCCTTAGAATTCATTGGTATAAGAGAAAGAAATTCCCTCTAACACCATCAAATGTAGTTTTTTGGACAAAATTACATTAATTTTTTATTTGAACATAAATATCATTTTTATTAAGAATATATTTTATTAAAAATTACATTTCTTTTATAAAAATATATTTTTATTTAATATTAGGGTTTAATATACAATGTTTGGGTTTAGTATTTATTATTTAGGGGTTAGAGTTTAGTATTTATGGTTAGAGTTTATTATTTAGTGTTGGAGTTTAGTATTTATTATTTAGGATTTAGAATTTTTAATTTAGATATTGAAATTTAGTATTTAAGGTTAGAGTTTAGTATATAATGTTTGGGCTTAATATTTATTGTTTATGATTTATATAATTTTACTAAAATAAAATCTAATTTCTAATTTAATTGAATTATTAAATGGTAATTTTGTGCTAAATCGGTTTTAATGGTATTTATGAAATATAAACTAAATTTAGTGGTGTTTAAGAGAATTGTCCTTCATTAAATAATAACGTATTTTTGGACAACCATATTCACTGAGTTGAATTCTTTTGCTCGCATTATTACAATCTTCTATATGAGGTCAAATAGGGATGGGCAAAATATTCGTTAGATTCATTTCGATTCAGTATTTATTTCAGTTTGTTTCAAAAAAAATCTGATTATCCTACGAAACAAATCAAATACCTTTAAAATTCTGAATATTCGGATTTTTCGAAAACAAATCAAAGACAATGGACCTGAGTGTAAGTTATCTAAGCATGGTTGTAAGACTTCTCATAGAAATGTATTCATATAAGAAAACATAAGACAGGGACAAGTACTCATAACCAAATATGTATATTACTGTCTTTTTAGACATTAGTAACAATTATTACCTTCAAATGGAGTTCGATCATGTACGGGAATATGCAAGCACCAAACATGAAAAGCCCTGTGTTCAAAAAGTACAATAACAACAGTGTAGATTTGTGAAAGTTTTTGTAATAAAAAGTCACACAACATTTAGTGATAACAGAGCAGCTTAAACTTATGACTATGTTGCATCACAGCCATGTTCAATTCATTTATTTCTATATCATTTCAGAAAACAAAAGTGAACATACTTGCCAAGAGCTTTGTGATGTGGAACAAGACCCATCCCTGTACCATCCAACCCTTTATAAAAAAAAATCAATCATTATGCATTAAAATTCAATCTTTCATCAAATAATAGAAAAATTAGTGATTTTTGCTAACCAGGTAAGAAGAGTAACGTAGGTGCATCTTCAACAGGTTGACCAGAGTCAACGGGACTAAACCACCTTGGAGGACCACCTTTATGTTTCAAGATCTCTTTAGCAGCAGTAAAGTAATCTTTAACAGATTTAGAGCCATACCCATCATCCCATAAAAGCTCAACTTCATCACTAACTAACTTCTTTTGGGATTTGAACTTCCCCTTAACTTCATTTTGGTTTTGTATTGTTGTAGTAGACACAGAGACCGAACTGTTGTTGTTTACAGGCTTTATTGGTGTTGTTGTCTTTTTGTTATCATTAGAAATTTGAGCTCTTACCTTCAAACTGAGTTTTTGGTTATGTTGACAATTCCATTTGAATTTTGGTAATACCGATACGCTTGAAGAACATGTCGTCATTGCCTTGAAAGGATTCTTACAATAATAAAAAAATAGAATCTTCAAAATATCCTACAATAGTCTTTTTAACAAAGGAAGCAATTTCTCAAAAAAGAAAAAAAAAGATTATTTATTATTTATTCTTCATTTTTGTTTTCTATTTCAAATAAAGTACAAAAATCTATAAGTAGAAAATAATATTTTTCAGAAGTTTTAATTTTCATCCGTTCATTTTTTTTCCTGTACTTCAAAACTTTATACTTTATTAAGGAGTTGAGTTAGGTAAGGCTTACAATATGTAGGCAGCCAAATATTTATAAAATAATAAAAATAATAAGGAAGAAGAATTGTGTACTCTTTGTCTATTTTTGGACATGCCATGCACGTTACTGGGATGAAACATTGTCGCGACAAAGCATTAAGTACCAGGGAGCCAGGGTGAAACAACCTAGCTTGTATTATTTAATCGTACCGGAAATTTTTTCTACTTATATCATCACACCAAAAATCTAGTTGATTGATGTTCGAGGTGTTTCGGTATTACAAGATGAGTTTTGAATCATGAACGGGCTGGCATTCGGGTTCAGATTCAGATTTAGTTTAGGTTTTTCGGTTTTTGGATTATCGAATTGAGTTATATTGAAAACAAAATGCAATCCAATTTAATTCAGTTCGGTTTTGTAAATTCTTTTTATCCGAAATAGAAAATGAATTCGAAATCTAAATCTAAATCTGAAAATCCAAGAAAAAATCCAAAAAAAACCGGAAAAAAAAACTGAAATGTTCAAAAAACGAACCAAAAATAAAAACACCAAAAAACCTTTATATAATTCATTTTATTTCGGATAAATCTGAATTCAAAACCAAACCGAAATCAAAAAATATTTAACCCATAAACTGATCGGTTTTAGCACCTAAATCGGTTTGATTTCAGTTCAGATTTTTTTGGTCGATTTTCGAGTTTCGGATTAAGTTTTGAGTTTATGCCGACCCCTAATCCACACCTATTTTGTAATGTTACCCATCAGGTTACTAATATCTCATAATAAAATTTCATCGTCGGCAATACAATTTGGTTGGTCTAAACACAACACTACACAAACAATACCACAATTTGTATAATTCTAAACATGAAAAAAAATAGATAATATGCAAGCAAACTCTACCAATAAAAAAAGTACTATGATCATGATAAATAAAACATAAATGCATAAACCAATAAATTCATCTCTTATTTATATATATGATTTCAGGTACAAGCTTTGTCTTTACCTGATACATTTATCATTAATTAGATATGCATCAACATTTTGGAAAACTAAACATTGAGTGAGGTAATCTCTCCGTGTTACCATGGATTAAAACACGGAAAACAATATAGTAAAAAATATAAACTATAACAATATCCAATCAATAACATGTCATGATTCTCATCCATTAGTATACATAGTGTACATAGAAAACATATTAATATACTCAATATATCTTGAATTAATTGAACGATCCTACATTCATCTTTGGAATCATGAAATTCTGCAAAAAACATCAACTAGAATCACTAATCTCCTTTTCTTGAGTTGACGATTTTAACAAACAATAACATGAAGTCAAATCAACGTTTTCAACCATACTTTTTTAGATCAATAAGACATCATCTCCATCCAAAACAGCATAAACAAACGGAAATCACACCCCTCAAAAATGACAAAACTAATAGCTTTAAAGATAGAACCACGGATCAGAAACTAACCGTTAGAATCATAATCCCACCACTAAATATGAAGCTTGTATTTCTATGAATGACTCCACCAAATATTAGCTAGACCGGACCAGTTATAGGCTTGCAAACCACAAACAAACTAATTTATGAATTAGAGTTTCTGAAATCAGTTACATTGTTATTTTTCTAAAACTATGATTACAGCCAAAGTATTTATTGGAAACCTGATCAGCCGACAGACATGGAAAGCTTACATCCATATTTTCCAATTGTAGGTAGAAAGTCTCCTAATTCTTTATGGTTTCTCGGGAAATTTCGTTTGAAATTGGGCGAAAGCAAAATCTGATCGGAAGATATGTGCTTTAGTAAAATGGTCACAACTTTTCCACCAAAACTCTGATTTGCAATCTGCTTTCGTATATAGATAGATCGTGATGTCTTGCATCACAACTCCAAATATAAAATGAAAAGAAATCCATATGTTATTCTTTTTCTCTAACTCTTTGAACTGGTAGAATCTGTTTTCAGAACTTTCTTCTTCTTTTCTTATTTTCTCTCTTTTTTTCTGAAAAAGTGAGTTTTATTGATCTTCCATAAAAAACATAGAGATGTTTAACAAATCCATCAAAGAGCACAACAGTAAAACATAAAAACAGGGGTATAAGGGCAGAGACGTCTATTTGTTAAACAGATAATACGGCATGCTCCATCAGAATACCTCATTTGTCACTAACGTTCAACTTGTCAAGTAAACTAATAGATTTTAACCATTCAGGAGCACCTCATGCTACGTAGGACTGGGTGCGATGGTCTGTTACTATATTGTTATTCTGTGATTTATGGTTTTTTATGGAAAAATATTATTCTGTGATTTACAGTTTTTGACGAAAAATGTTTTCCGTCATTTTCTAGTTTTTGACGGAAAAATGGTATTACGTAATTTTACTGTTTCTGATGGAAAAATATTATTTCCTGATTTACGGCTTTTAACAGAAAAATGTTATTCCATAATTTTATGGTTTTTGACAGAAAACTATTATTCTGTGATTTGCGGTTTTTTACGGAAAAAATGTTATTCCCTGATTTTACAATTTTTGACGAAAATATTTACCATGGTTTTGTATTTTTTGACGGAAAAAATGTTATTCCGTAATTTTACGGTTTCTGAAAAAAAATGTTATTCCGTGATTTACGGTTTTTGACAGAAAAATATTATTCCCATATTTCCGTTTTATGACCAAAAAATGTTATTCTGTGATTTTAGGATTTTGACGGAAAAATATTATTGCGTGATTTTATGGTTTTTGACGGAAAAATATTATTCAGTGATTTACGGTTTTTGACGAAAAAATGTAATTACGTGATTTTACGGTTTTTGTCGGAAAAATGTTATTACGTGATTTTACGGTTTTTGATGGAAAAATAAATTTAAATTTTGATGGGAAAATAAATAAAGGTGAAAGAAAAAAAAATCAAGACCAGCCCTTTTAAACTTTGAATTAAAAGGGTTCAAGCTTAGATAAATCCCTAAATATAAACAAAAGAATATTAGGGTTTGGTGCCGACATTAAATTTCAGGTTTAAAGCTAACCCTAAAAGTTTTAAATCCATTTTAATGTCCCTACCTAAAACACATAAGCAAGCAAGAAGAAAAATGATGTTGGTAATTTCTTAGACTAAATGTAATATAAATTTTTTAAAATTATGATTTTTAATGATTAACGGTTTATTATTCTGAAGTGAGTGTTTGTTTTGTATCATAGCGGAATTGGTCCTAGAACGGTTGTTTTGGCTTAACCTGTGTGTTGGACTTCTGCATTATGTTTTCATTATCTTTAACATTTACTTTGTTGAGTTTGTTTATGCATGTATTTCAAACTACTTGGTTGAATTTTAAAGAAAGATTCTGAAATTACCAAGCTTTTATGTGATTACAATTTCATTAAAAACATACAATACATCTAATTACCATTATTTGACAATTATTTTTTATTCAAATTGAACCAATTTTGATTTCTTCATATAGTTGGGTAAGAAGCTTTCATGGCAAGACCACATAGTCCTTTTTTATCCATCACATCTTTTTGAATCCTAATATAACCATTTTCACCCCAACTAGCTCCCCAAGAGTTTTTGATGATCCAATACTTTAATCCATTATTTGATTCACCATAACCAACAGCAGTCACAGCATGATCAAGATCTGTTGTGCACTCTCCAGTGAATACACCAGATGAATAGAATTGAAAATCAAAACCACCTCCTTCAATTGCAATACTAACAGGTTGGTGTGCCACTGCATTCATCAATGCTTTCTCGTTGTTAACTGGGACATCTTCATAACCTATAATGTGTGTAGATACAAAGAGAATATTAAAATTCAAATATGAATAAATGTAGGGATCACCGCGGATTTGTTTTTTTGTGGAGCGAGAAAAATGTTAAAAAACGTGAATTTTCCAAATATCGCAAAATAAAGTATGAACTTGCAAAATCAAAAAATAATTTCCAATTTTTAGTTGACTTTTTAATTAATTACAATATTTTTCGTTTACTGGCCAAATTAGACTTCCCGTTAAATCGATTAACGGAGAATTATAACAGGATTAATATTATTGATTAAACAGTTTTATATTTTAGTTATATTCACTTTTTTGTTACGTTTGGATTTGTTTTTGGAGTGAATATTTTTAAAATAATTATTTTGCAAATAAAAAAAATATTTGAGTGGATTTATTTAATTTTAGATGTAAAAATGTAAAAATATGGAACTTTCAGTTCAATTAAAAATCATTCTGGTTTAGTTTTCAGTTTAGAAGTTTTTCTTTTGAGTAAGATTCGATTTAGTTTGGTTCACTTAGTTATATATGTCTTTGATCAACGTTTTTTAGAAAAATATAAACCTAAATTTATTTGGGTCAGTTACATTAAATTCTGATTCTGTTTGGTTATAGTTATTATATTCAATTAAAAATCAGGTTCTATGTGAAATAAAAACTTTGGATTATGCTCATAAGTTTTGTTTTATATGCATGCCTTTGAATGAATTTTTTTCTAGGGAACAGAATAATGAAACCTGTAATAGAAGTTGCTTTCAGATTGGTCAGTTTGGAATCGCAAGTAGCGTCTTCGCCTTTATAATGATAATTAGATTCAGTCGTTATACCGCCATTACCAATTATGTACTCAAACGCAGTATCCATCCAACCGCCACCGCAACCATAATTGTTTGTGTCGCAGTCAACAAGTTGTTGTTCAGACAAAGAGATCAGTTTCCCTTTCTTTATCTGCGTTGCTCCTTCAATTGCCGCAACCGCTGAAAACGCCCAACAACATCCTACAAATCATCACTCACAAACATCACTATCTTTATGTATATTGCTATCTCATTATATTCTGTATAAACATAAACATTCATACTAAAAATCATAGAGATGTGCATTTGGTTATTCCATTTTTTGGTTATATTATTATTTATATTATTTTTCTTAAACATTATTTCGTTTTTTTAATTATTTTTTGAATGATTCTCAGTTTAAATTCTGTTTGCTTTTAAATTAAAATAACTATTATTAATTATTATTATTTAATTTTCTCTAGACTTAATTACCATTTATCATATTAATCACATATCTAATTTTTAAATATTAAAATAATTATTAAAACTTAAATAATATCAAAGTAAAAAAGTATAAATTTTATTTAGTTATCAAAATTTAACTAATATCAAAAACTTGAAAAAATTAAAATATCTATATATTCTTTAAACTTTTTATTATCTTATACTATTAAAAGTAAAATAATAATATATTTTTTACCCGTGTCAAAATCTCATCGACCTACTAACATGCATCGCAATCTAGTTAATAAAATTGTTTTTGACATATATGGCTCTCTGGTGAGAGATAACAAATTTTATATAATAAGATATATATAAAGAGATAATTAATAATTACCACAACTGCCTTGATTTTTGATAGAAGTAACAGCTCCTTTATTCCTCCAGTCAACATAAATTGGCAATGCACCAGTAGAAACATTTTGATACCTAAATGTCTTCTTTGTATTTCCACTTTGACTTGAAAACTTTCCTTTGTAACCTGTAAACATAGAACGAAACTCATCGTTTGTTAGATCAGCAAATTGGTTCACCGCAAGTTTAAACGTTCTTCCAGTAGAAACGCTATTTAAGCGTTCAATGCGTTCAACGTTGCTTTTGAACACAACATAACGATTCTCTTTTACTTTCATGTCTGTGTATGCACGACCATGTTTAGTCATCCACTCATTGTATCTCTTTTGCATGATGAGTTCATTGTCGAGAGGACGAGAAAGAGTGATTGAGAAACAAAGTGATGAAAGTAAAGAAGCTATGAGAAAGATTTGTATATGTGTAAAAGCCATTGTGATATTAATATGAGTACTCTAAAGGCAAAAGATAGGGTTTTATTTATAGTGAAAATTTTTTGATGTTATTAGTAATATTTCTCATGAAGTAATTGATACGTGTGTTCTTAGTTAATAAGTGATTATCTTTTCATATATAACTAAATGATGGCTGCTTGATACGAAGACTTTTTTTTATTTATTTTTATTTATTAGGAGATTGATATATCCAAGATTATTAGTGTTGCTTGCGGGTTTAGTTTTGATAAATAGTAAGTTCGGACTTATTCCACTTTATGATGCTTTGAAACTTCTGATAGCTATAAACGTGTTTCTTGCAGTGTTCAGAGATATTCAAATTTGGACGTGTGTTTTGCATGGATATTAAAATAATCTACTTATATGAAGAATATATATGAGAAAAAAGTCATGCCTTATCCAAATACTTCTTCTAATGAGCATAAACCCGAAAATGAATCTGAAACCCGAAAACTGATCCAAAAAATCTGAATTAAAATCGAACCAAGTTAGGTATTAAATCGATCGGTTATAGATTAATAGTTTTTGGATTTAGTTTGGTTTCGGGTTTGGGTTTCAGTTTTTTGGTTTATCCAAAATAAGCTGAATTATAAAAGGGTTTTTGGGGTTTTGTCGTGTTAATTTTAGTTTCATTTTTTTGGGAGGTTTTTCGTTTTTTATTTTTTGGTTTTTTGGATTATTTTTGTGTTTTTTTTTTGGATTTTTTTTCCGGGTTTTCGGGTTTTGGATTTTGGTTTTTCAAATTTTATTTCGAGTTTTGGATTTGATTTTTATTTCGAGTAATTTCTGTTTGAAAAATCAAATCAAAACCAAAAAATATGAATCAAAACCGAACGAAATTAAATCTGTTTGTGTTCGGTTTTTAATAAATCTCAATTTGATTACCCGAAACAAAAAAAATCTGAATACGAATGTCCAGCCCTAGATAATATGATAAGTGTTATACAATAAGATAGTTTATGGACGTGTCTTGACTATAAAGTCATAATATATATATCTACTACTTATTATTTCTACAGTATGCTAAATATTATAACCTTTAAATTATATAGTAATTACAATAAATGTCATTCTATTTACACTTATTTTAAAATGTTTAATATAATAATGAAGGATATAATAGTACTTAATCACATTATTATTATTATTTTAATTATCTATTAAATCAAAACAACCCTAACAAATCTCTAACATAACAAATCAAAACAACCCTAACAAAACAACCTAATTAAACGTAGAATATTCTATTTTAAAAATATCCCTTTAAAATATCAACAATAACAATAACAACAACCCTAATATTCTACCAAAAATATCTACAGACTTTAAGCACTACAAATATATACTCCAAATAGAGCTTGACATTCTACAAATCAATTTAATGGAGCTTGATATTTTTATAAATCAAACAGAGCTCATGAAAAGGTATCTATTTAATAAAGTAGATATTTTCCTTTTAATATCGTTTCAATTGGTGGTTTTTGATGATATTAGTTGGGCGATCATTGAATCCAAGTTGTATGTTCAAATGAAGAATTCAAGGTCAGAAAATTGACATCTTTAGTGTTTTATTCATCTTTATTTTTGAGTTTTTACTGTCTAAGTTTCTAAACTAATTTGATTGGTAATCAAAAATTATTATTTTCCCATTAATGGGTTAATTTACAGATTGACACTGAAGAAAATTAGAGATCTTAGCTTTATAAACAGTGAAAATATCTGAAGGTAAACGAAAGAAGAACTGTCTCGTCATGTTGCTAATATATCCTTCTATTTTATATTGAGTTTTTTTTCTTTATTTCATACCCATATTTATTGCTATCATGTTAATTATCTTTTTTTTTTT
>KE156768.1:135275-166027 GCA_000411055.1 Leavenworthia alabamica
TCAATAAAACATAAAACATATGTGTTATAATCTAGTTATTTCTTTATTTTCGTATGCCTCAGAGTTAGAATTGAAAAGGAACACATTTCTTTTCTTTTTTTACAAATAGTTATGCATGTATAAATTCTTTTAGTAATATTAAAATTTTTGATTTATAGATATGATATTTTTCTTAATATATAATTTTTTTTGGCAATACAAACAGTTTTACCTGCGTACATTAAATGTTTTTGAAAAACTTTTACAATTTTTAGTCGCAAAGTTTTTGTGAAACTAATTTCTTGTTTTATTAGATCAAATAGAGCAATAGCAAACTAAAACTAATTTCTTGTTTTAATATAATCAAATCAAGAAATGCCTTTACACGTGTTTACGATGAAAAAAAGGAAATTTATCTTTTTTTATATAATCGGTAAAAAAAATCCTTTGTTTATATTTAGTTCGGACTTTGGAGTAGTAAAACAAAATAATGAGATAGCTTTGTTGATTCTGTTCGGACAAAGTCTTAAAATTGGCGCCTGGGAAATCCTTGTAATGTCGCTAGGGTTTTAGCTTCTTTAACCCATATCTCTCACTTGTAGGCAGAGGCATATGACTCCATTATGCCATTCCACTGCATCAATCCCTAACCCTAACTCTCTCATCTCTCTTTCCTCCACTCTTCGCTTCTCTTCCTCTCCTCTCCGCCGCTCCCTCGCTCTCTGTTTTGCTTGGACGTGCGTTGCCTGATGTTAGAGACGGTTTGAAACCAGTACATCGGAGAATTCTGTTGAGTGTTTCGTTTAGCTAAAAGCTACTGAAAAATTTAAGCTTTATTTGGTTCTAAAGTTGGATTATTTTTGTCTTCCAGCTTAAATGTATCAATGTAAAGAAGTAAGTCATCTAATCAATGAATAAAATCTAATAGATTAAATGGGCCATTCTATACAATCTATAGTTTATTTGATCCACTTATTAAAAACATAAAATTTTGATTTATTACAATCATGAATCATGGGCCGAAGTAGACTAATTTAGGATCCATGTTAGGATCCATGATCCATTTTGACAACCCTAATATTATTTAACAATATATATTCTTTATATTTTACATATACCATATTAAACAAACAAAAAAAACACTTCAGCCGGCGAATTCTGAAACCATCTCCAATGAGGTTAGTTCATAGGATCCTCGTACAAAATTGCTTCTTTATCCTTCTGTCTTGTTCCTATTTCGAAATGCATATCTCTGATGAAATAAGATTTTGTATATTCATTTATTCTCCGATGAGCTTTTGTTAAGTTTCAGTGATTAAAGTTGTTTTTTTTTTCATTTGTCGCTAAAAGCTTTAGTCGAAACACTTGTAACCTCAATATTGAAACTAAACCTTAAAATCTTCAGATGTGAAACTTGGAATTTAGTGAAATTTATAAAATTTCAGGTCTGATCTGCAGTGTGCTCTTCGTTGTTCTAATTTCTGGTTATAAAAGGTTTCATTTTTATAGTTTTTCATAAGAATTAGGGATTGTAATTCTGGATCAAGATTTTAGCTTGTGTATAGGATGTAAACCATGTTCACAAAATTAGGTCAAAATCATGTCACAAAGTTTTGGTTTTTATGGTTTTTCATAAGAATTAGGGTTTGTGATTCTGGATCAAGATTCTAACTTTCGTATTGGATCTAACCATGTTCACAAAATTAGTTCAAAATCATGTCTTACCTATTGGATCTAAATTATTGCCATTGTTTGAGATTCTTACTGATTCTAGTGTGTTCTTGTTCATTTAATAACAATAGTTTTGTGTGTTTTTATGGAATTGTTGTAATTTCAGGTCTTCAAGTGGTCAAAACAGTTACCCAAGGAACCAACAAGTTTATGAAGTGACACCATTGAACAGTATGCCTTACATAAGTCCATTAACTGGTCATACATCAATGTCGATTAACAGGACGAACGAGAATGCGGAGAAAGGACCACCAGTAATGATATTTTTACCTTCTGAATCAACTTTAGAGACTAATAATCTTATCAGTCAAATGAAAACTGGAGTTGCTGTCTCCGGAAGTGCTGCGATGGGAAAGATTGGTCGAACAATAGGTTTGATTGATATCGCTGAGTCTGATGACGAATATTATTTTCGTGTTTCACTTCCTGGTGTTTCCAGAGATGAAAGTAAGTCCTAAAACCTTCCCATCTCTTTACCAAATTCAGAATAATTAATCTGATGTGCTTTGTTGTATTTGACAGAGGACTTTAGTTGCGAGATAGAACCAGATGGTAAGATTCTGATAAAGGGAATAACAACAACAGGAGAGAAGACAGTGTGTAAACATAATCAGGTCTTCAAGATGCTATCACAGAACTTATGTCCACCTGGCCATTTTACTATCTCTTTCCAGCTTCCAGGTCCTGTGAACAATGAAGAATTCAATGGTAATTTCGGGGCAGATGGTGTTCTTGCAGGTTTGGTGAAGAAGATGTACTATGAGGACTGAACAGAAATAACATATAGAGAGAATGGGTTTGTTGAGTTTTAAAAGTATTGTAGGAGTTTCTTGTTGTTGTAAGTTTTTGTTGAACAATGAAGTCTTCATAAGACCTGATTACTTTAGACCTGATTCAGGATTATGAATCATCTTTTTCTGAACCCTATAAAGAAGCTTCACAAAAACATTTGGCTCTTTTTTGAACTCAATCCCAAGAACAGAAGGTTCTCACCTTAGAAATTCAAAATAAGATTCAAATATAACATCTTAGTACAATGTTCCATTAGAAGAAGAAAAGATTTTTGATAGATTTTATGTAAAATAAAAATCTTCTTCTTCAAACACACTTTCCCTAATTGTTTTCAACCCTTTTTTGTATCTAAAATCAGTATTCCATCAATAAAATTAATATTCATTCAACTATGAATTCTCTTTACAAATTCCTATTTAGATCCAACCTGTTATGTGATCCCTAAGAAAACCTAGTTTTCTAGGATTTCTTTGTGTGAACTTTTATGGTTTAACAATTTGGTGCCGTTTGTGGGAATAACTCTTAATTATCCATCTAGTTCAATCGCGTAAGAATGATAGGATCTTACAGGCCCGTCTCTGGTCCATGGCAACCTGAGCAATTCCCATGGGTCCAAGCCAGATATTAAAAATCTGTAAGTGAAGAAGTGTCCAAAAAATAAAAAAAATTGTTAAAAGATAAAAAGGCTTGGAAAAATAATTGCCTAGGGCACTTCAATATTCTGAGACGGGCCTGGATCTTAAAGCAGGGAGATTCCGCGTGAGAGAACCGAAAACAGCGGAGTCAACAATAATAATGGAGCAAGCAGCAGGCGCACCTTCACTCCGAACAACAAATCGAGTATGATGGGATGGCAGCGACAACAGAAGCTGCAGCCGCCAAAGAAAGAATAGCCGTCACATAACAAGCAGCTGTAGCAGCACGTCCAGCTCATAATGAATCAGGTTTCAGGTACGATCGAATACGTTCAAATTTTTTTATTGCAGATTGAAGTCTATACATCTAGGGTTCGGACTGGATTTGGATTTTACCTGAAACCCTACCAAGTATCCAATTAGCAACCTAACTTGAGTAATTTTAGTTTTTGGTATCGGATGAAATTCGGATTTAGGATAAGTGTTTGATTAATTGAGTTTTTTGCGTTGAAATAATTTGGGTAATTAAGTTGGAAAAAATTGGATTTATAAAGCTTATGAGGGTTGTACCTGTGAGTTTTGGATCGGATTTGAGTTTTACCGGAAACTTGATCAAAATTTAGTAATCTATCTTAGCTAATTTTAGTTTTTAGTTTCGGATAATCGAATGAAATTCGCATTTAGGATAGGTGTTAGGCAATTAATGTTACGGTAATTGGGTTTTTAAATTTTTAAAAATAGGTAATTAGTTTGGAAGAAAATATATTATCAGATGTAAACAAGGGTTTTGGGTGCAAATTTAGTTTTAGATATGTTTTTAAGTTTTTAGGTAAGAAAAAAATCAGAAATTTTGGATATCGGTTTATTTTAGGTTTTCGTGAGATTTAAAATTTTAAACCCAAACTAAATTATTTCATAAAATTGTAAATGTCAAAACCCGACAAATCTAATTCCGATTAGATTTTATCAGAACACGATCCGACAGATATTATGTCCATGACTAATATTAATAACAAATGTGTATTGATTTTAGATAGAAAAATATGATAATTAAACTTATACTATTATTCTAATTATTTTTGGTTTAATTTTTTATTCACAGTTTATTTTATTTTCAAATTAATATTTTAGAAATTTCAAGACAAAATTGTAAATATAAATTTTTGAGGTTGAATTTAGTATCTTTGATTATGATTATAGGTGTAATAATTCACATAATTATTTAGTAAATTTCTTTATAAAACTCTGGAGGTTTTGTTTTTATTTTTATATATTTATTTGCAGTTACTACTTTATATCATCATTTACTGTTTTCTATTAAAAATGATGTATTTATATTATTATTTAATCATGAAAATAAATAACAACTATAACTCATCATGCAAATGGATAGATAAAAATATAATAATAAACTTTTGTTTATTTAAAAAATAAATTTTTTATTCAAATAGATAAATTATATCATTTTTATCTAATAACTCATGTAAGTAACGAATTCAAATAGGAAAAAAATGAATTCTTGAAAATTTAATAGATTGTTTAGATCAGGTTTTGAGATATCTCAAAACTTGAAATAATTTATTTATTTATTTTATATTTAAAAAATATATAAATTATATATATATATATATATATTCAATTAAAATTGAAAATATATGTTTGGATAAATAAATTATACTAATAGGATATCAGTGAGCTTCGCTGCGCAGAAAAATATCTTTATATTACACTTAATTATTATGAAATCCATTAATTTAGTAGATAAAATTAGGTGTTATTTATGGATGTTAATAGTGAAATAATCATTAAACAAACATTATCCAATATCTTAAACCAAAAAAAACAAATTAAGTTATGTAATGCTACAAGTTCAATTAAGGAGGTAGAATATGAAAAGCTAGAAAACTTAGATAGTTGAAGATCATAGTTTACATGAACCTTTTGAAGAATCTGAAAATGGTTGAGTTTCAAGATTAACCCAGAGGAGCTCAAATTTGATTGAAGCATCAGGCTTAAAACCGTTTTCATTGAAAAATGGTTTGAATATAACTATAGATTGTTATTTAGTTAGTTTTATAGAATAAGATATTATTTTTGGTTAAATTTTAATATGTTTGATTAAATTACTTAAGTTATATTATTTTTAAAAAATTTATATGTTGTAATAGTTAAATTTATATTAACTCTTATTAGGTTTTATTTTTGCTATTTATCTTTAGCATTATTAGTATTAGTCTTGAGATTAAATTAAATTTGTGGATAAGTTAAATTGATAATATTGTTGAGAAAGATAAAGATAAAACAATAAAAGAGAAAAAATATTTTTTGGTGAAGATTAAAAAAGAGATTACGAAACCTAAAAAAGAATTTCCGACAACGTAAAAAGTCTGGAAGAAATCACTATAAAAACTTATTTTGGTAGTTTTATAGAATAAAATATTATTTTAATTAAATTTTAATATGTTATATTAAAGTATTTATTTTGTATTATTTTCTAAAATTATATATANTTTATTTTTAGTGTTATTTGTATTAGTCCTCAGATTAAATTAAATTTTTAGATAAGTGAAAGTGATAATATTGTTGCAAGAAATAGAAAAATAAAACAATAAAAGAAATTATTTTATACACTGTACTTCAAATTTTTCCATACAAAACTTCGAATCGGAAGCTACGCCCAAGAATACTCAATTCTTAACGCCAAAAAACACACTAAAAACTAACACAAGGCTAATAGACAACAGAATTTTGATAAACTTAAAACCATGGTTGATCCCATATGACTAGAACGCACTCCGTAGCGATTAACCATGTCCAAATCATAACCGACAATCTTGAAAATAAAAATTACTTTGAAGATCAAATTAACTTCATAACTCACTTATCTTACCATTCAATTACTGAGTTGTAAACAACTCAGTATATGAGAGATTTAAGTTATAATAAAAATAATGTATGATTAAGTTTAGAATTTTAAAATATCTTTTACTGTATAGTATTAATAGATTAATGAATTTCAAATATATAATAAAATCCAGTGTTATTGAAAACTTTTTACAAATTAGATATAAGACTTTTTGTTGGTATTTTATGAGATTCTTTGTTTAAAAATACAAAGATCAATATTTATTATTTTAGGTGAAATTTAAGAGAATTTATAAATAACAAAATTCCTGATTAACAAAAATTCATCCAAATTTTACATCCAATACACCCCTTTTAATCATATATGCTTACCAGCCATTGAAGAAATCATTAAAAATCATAATATTAATTCATCATATTATTAAAACAAACAAATAATTACATATATGAATCCGCACTAGGCACCTAAATTTGTAAATCATTTTAATATTAGTTACATTTAAATCATGAAATACAAAAAACTGATAAAATAAACAAAACATAAATTAAAATAAATAATATGATAACACCAAATAAGATAAAGAAGTATAAAAAAGAGACAAAGATTTATGAATAATAATCTAGCACAACCCACTACTTAGAATATGTGTAGTATATAATAAGAAAGTTAGTAGTGAAACATATTTAAAAAATGCTGAATTATTTAAGCTAAAAATTAAAAACAAATTTTGTGTCCAAACACATATGTTTCTCTTTAAATAATTTTATGTATAATTAAGATAAACATTTGTGATTATATGAACCCTAAATATTAATCCATATTTTCCATTTTAAGACTTTTTATTTATATCTTAGAAGTTAAGTATAAATTTTAAGAAATTAATATGTGAATGCAATATGTTATTCTAATCGATATAAATTATTAGCCTTTGGTGTCTGGTATTCGGTTCGATCCCGGTTCAGTTCTTTGGTTTTTTATTTCTTTGGTTCTAAACATATAGAAACCATTTGAGTGTTTTAAAAAATTGGTTCAGATTCGATTTGGTTCTTTTTGATTCGGTTAGGTTCCAGGTTTTTAATAGGGATTCAAAAATATTTTGGATATTTATTTGGGTCCGTTTTGACTTTCGATTTCCATATTTTGTACATATAAATAATCTAAGTAGCCAAAATCACCAAAAATATATGAAGAACTGAAATATCCGAAATTTAACTTTATAAATTTATAATCAAAGAAATCAAAAGAATCAAAATACCTAAAAATATTTGTAACCAAAATATCCAAATATAACTAAAATACCAAAAAATATGTAAAATATCGGAAAGTACCCAAAATATCTATAAAAGTACCCAAATGTAACTAGGTTATACCAGTTATAAATATAATTAATATTTGTAAATATTGGATATATATATATATATAATTATATTTTTGGATATTCAGTTCTACTTTTGGTTCTTCGGTTCGATTATTCAGTTCTATACATATAAAAACTAGTTCGGATATTTTACAAGAACCGAATACGATTCAGTTTGGTTTTTTCGTCGATTCAGTTCCGGATAGGAATTATCACCATTCATACAAGGTTTCAAAAATTATTTCATTATTCTTTGCATTTTCATATAGATGTTTGGACTAAATTTTTTTTATAATTATAAAGCTTAATTACTATGTATTTTGCTAGTGATTTAAATGTCATTAATGTTTTGAGATTCTTGCAAAAATTATACATATAACATCGACAAAAAATCTTTTATAAAGGAAAAATTTAGTGATGCAAATTGACAATACAAGGAATGAATTTATATATGGTGCATCAAATATATAAAAAATGATCTAAAATATTTTAATGCATCAAACATTAAGTATATGAATAGTTTGAGAATCATTTGTTGCTGAAAGAGATTTCACTTTTTTAGGAAAACAATTAATTATTCATATTTTTGGAATATGATAACTAATGACAATATCTTTATCGATATGTATTCATGAACAAATCATGTAGGATTAATGTCGAAAATTAAAAAAATTAAATATTAGATTAAGGAGTTTTATTGTGCCATTTAAAACAATAAATAGCTAAGTTTAAAATCTTTTTATAAGATTTGATTGTGGAAAATCATATATTTAAATTCCAAATCGAATCATCTATTTAAAATTTTCATTAAATTATAAAAGGTATAATATTTAGTTTACTAAAATACATAGTATTTTACTTATACTATTAAAAGCTTAGTTAAAAAAAAAACACTATAAAAGAATCACAGTGCTTCCACTATTCATCAAGTGACTAGAAAACAATATTAATCAGTATTATACAGTTCAAGTTTTTCTTTTAAGAAAATGGCATCATCAAAGCTTCACATTTTTGCTTTTTTAATCATCATTTCGCTTATTGTTAACACTCAATCCACTCGTAAGTGTTTTATTTTTTGTATTATATATATGCATATAGTATAAATTGTTTAAAATAATACCCATATAAATATTTATTTTTATATTACTATAAATTAATTAGATAATAATTTAACAAATAAATAATTTATGTTATGATAATTTAAACAGGAATTTTTTTGAATGATCAATTACACTGTCAACAACTCAAAGGACAATGTAAGATAAAGCAAGATTGCTACGATGAGTGTGGAGTGGGCAAACCACCATTTACCGCCACTGCTACATGTGTTCCAAACGGAGGTCAATTTCGATGTTGTTGTATTAATTTTTAGTTTAATTTTTAATTATTGTATTATTTATTTGAAATTTTTATTAAAATATATTTATTGAATAATATTTTATTTAGTAATTTTCCATATTCTTATATTAAAATTGAATAAGTACAATGATAATTAGTTGGCAAAAAATAATGTTAATGATCGGACAACAAAAATAACTACATTGATTTTTGTAACCAAATTTTGGACTTTTTTTGTGTGTTCTTTATTTAAAAATATTGAAATTTTTGTAAAAATTGGATATAAAACTTTCAGCTAATATTTCATGGGATTTTTGCTTAAAATACAAAGTAATATTTTATTATTTCAGGTAAATTTTACAAGAATTTATAAATAAACAAATAATTACATTAATATAAATCATGCGACTAAAGAAAAAATAAAAGGCATTCTACAGAAAAATTAAAAAAAAATAGAGGAACAACACTCAATATATGAATCAGCACTAATCACCTAAACATTGTAAATCATTTTAATATTAGTTACATTTTAACTCATGAAATACAAAATAAAAAAATATAAATTAAAATAAATTACTAGAACACCAAATAAAATAAAGAAATATGAAAATGAGACAAAGAAAACAACAACTACCTAGAATAAGTGTAGTCTATAATAAGAGAGATAGTAAAGTAATGACTTGAATATTTGGCTAGTGAAACATATTTAAAAAATGCTGAATTATTTAAATTGAATTATTAAAAACAAAATTTGTGTCCACATCAACACATATGTTTCTCTTTAAATAATTTTCTATATAATTTAAGATACACTTTTGTGATTATATGGACTCTAAATATTATTCTATATTTTTAGTACAATTCTCTTAAATACGACAAAATAATATTACTATTCAATAAATTAACTGAATTAGAAACTAGATTTTATTTTAGAAAAATTACATAAATCCTATACAATAAATATTAAATTCAAATACTAAATAATAAATTCAAACACTGAATACTAAACTTTAACTTTACTAAATCCTAATATTTAAATTAAAATCCTAAACCCTAAATAATAAATTATAAACCAAAACACTAAATACTAAACACTAATTTCTAAAGCAGAATTTTAAACTCTAAACAATAACTAATAAACCCAAACACTAAATACACAACTCTAACATTAACTAAAAATATAATTTTTAATAGAAATAATATTTATTTCTAACTAAAAAAATTAATGTAATTTTGTACAAGTAAACTAGAATTAATGTTGTCAGAGAGAATTTCTCTATCGTTTATTTTTTATTTTAAGATTTTTTTTGTATTTTATAAATTTTGTATAAATTTTAAAAAGAATATGTGAATGCAAAATGTTATTCTAATCGATATAAATTATCATCATTCATATAAGGTTTCAAAAAATATTTCATTATTCCATGCATTTTCATAGAGAGGGTTGGACTAAATTTTTTTGATAGTTATAAAGCTTAACTAAAACGTATTTTGTTAGTGATTTAATTGTCATTAATATTTTGAGAATCTCTTGCAAAGATTTTTCATATAATATCGAGATAAAATATTTATAAAGGAAGTGCATTAAACCACATATATCAAACATGATCTAAAGTATTTTAATGCATCAAACATTAAGTAGCCGAATAGTTTAAGAAACATTTGATGCAAAAGATCTCACTTTTTTAGAAAACCCATGATTTATTCATATTTATTAACTAGATGGTATCTAATGACAATATTTTTATTGATATGTATTCACGATCGAATAATATACTAGGAATTGCAAAAAATTTAAAATAAAATAAATATTAGTTTAAGGACTTTTTTTGTACCACTTAAAACAATAAATAGTAACATTAAATAGCTAAGTTAAAATCTTTTAATAAGATTTTACTGTGGAGAATCTTATATTTAAATTCCAAATCGAACTATTAAAGGCAGATATAGTATTCCTTAAATTATAAAAGGTATAATATTAGTTTACCAAAATACATAGTATTTTACTTATACAAAAAAGGTATACTATTAAAAGCTTAAAAAAAAAACACTATAAAAGAATCATAATGCTTAGCTTATTCATCAAGTGACTAGAAAGAAAATATTTATCAGTATTATACTATTCAAGTTTTTCTTTTAAGAAAATGGCATCATCGAAGCTTCACATTTTTGCTCTTCTAATCATCATTTCGCTTGTTGTTAATACTCAAGCCACTCGTAAGTTTTTTTATTTTTTGTTGATGTTTTTCGTATTTTATATGCATATATATTATATGATATGAAGTAATTGTTTTAATATAAAGTAACTAGATAATAACTTAACAAATAAACAATTTAAGTTATAATAATTAGATAACTCACATATTTTTGCTTTTCTAATCATTATTTCGTTTATTATTATTCATAAGTATTTTTTTTGTGTGTTTTTCGTATTTTATATGCATATAGATTATAATATATGTTGTTGAAAACAGTATGCATACAATATTTAATTAGCATATCTATTTTATATATTAATATAAAGTAATTAGATGATAATTTAACAAATAAATAATTTATGTTATGATAATTTAAACAGGAATTTTTATAAATGATCAATTACACTGTCAACAACTCAAAGGACCATGTAAGATAAAGCAAGATTGCTATGATGAGTGTGGAGTGGGCAAACCACCATTTACGGCCACTGCTACATGTATACCAAATGGAGGTTCATTTCGATGTTGTTGTATTAATTTTTAGTTTAATTTTTAATTATTGTATTATTTATTCGAAAATTTATTAAAATATATTTATTTAATAATATTTTATTTAGTAATTTTCCATATTTTTATATTAAAATTAAATAATTAGTTGGCATAAAACAGTATTAATCATTGGACAACAAAAAAACTACACTTACACATAATTCATAAAACACAAAAATAAAAAGATAAAAGGAAAATAAAACTTAAACTACAAAAACACTGTTGCCCTATGGTTTCTTGTGTTTCATCTTTTTTTTTAGTGTTCTTCAATTTTTTTTTACTTTTTAGTACTCATTTTGTGATAAAATTTTAGATTTTTTTAAAATTTCTTTAATTTGTTTTTAATTTTTATTTAGACTCATGATAAATACTAATTCTGCCATGTACGTTCATGAACTATACTTTTTTTTTGTTTTTAACTCGTTGATGTCTCTAATTCTTTTGTAATATCAATGATAAATTTTCAAAACACTGTTACTTTGAGGGGTTTATTTGCAAATTTCTCATTACTTTAAGATTATTTTATTTTTATTAAATATTTGTATATTATTAAATTTTGAAAAATGGAATCTCCCCCTTTTCCCCAAACGCTCTCATCATCGTCAATAGAAATCTGAATTCTCCATTAGCAACAACACTGTGAAGAAACCCTTGAAAACATTTTCAAATGCAAGATCTATTCGGATCAGTTCGTCGGTCACTAGCCTTCCGTACTAATGCCGACGATGATAATCAAGAGAACAATCCTCCATTTCCATCTCTTCTCGCCGATAAAATTACTTCATGTATCCGTAAATCTATGGTTTTCACCAAACCTCACTCACCACCACCTCTTCCCCCTCCTAACTCCTCAACTGTACAATTGAAACCTCTGATTCGGTGGCGGAAAGGTCAATTAATTGGCCGTGGTGCCTTTGGTACTGTCTATATGGGGATGAATCTTGATTCCGGTGAACTTCTCGCCGTTAAACAGGTTAGTTTAGGTCTCGGAGAATTTGCTTTTGTGTTTTGAAGTTTGAAATTAGGGTTTAGGCCATTGCAAGGTCACTCTAATGGGTTTTAGGGTTCTTAGCTATTAGATGGTTACATTTTTGAAATTTGTTGTCAAATTTGGAATAAGGATTACTCCATTGGTAATTAATTGTATCTGAAAGCTTAATCACTGAATTTTCTACTACATTTTCTTTGGTTCACTTCACTCTAATGGTTTAAGATGTATCATGGTTACAATTTTGAATTTATAGTTTTTAGGATATAGAAGTGAGATACTTGTTTCATTTGCTTTTGACTGAGTCTGACTTATTATTAGACTTGTTTTAATATTTTTCGTGGCTTTGAGTGATTGTTATTTGACTTGATCATTGACTGATTTTAGTTATTTCTTTCTCAGGTTCTAATTGGATCCAACTGTGCATCCAAGGAGAAAACTCAGGTTCTCAAACAAGCCTAATTGTTTCTTGTTTATATTGTGTTACTTTTTCTTTTTACAATATTTACATGATTTTAGAGTTTTTATCGTTATAATAGATCTTAGCAACAGGGGATTGCTTCAAACTTAGGATCTCCTTAAATTATAATGAAAAACTTAGATTTTTGCAAATAGCCAAATAGGTTTTGCTCATAATTGAGACTTTTAATAAAGTTATACAAAAAGATTTTTGATTTTGGCCACTGGGTTAGTTCATAATGGAGAATGTTTTAAATTTTTATAAAAAAGTTTGGATTTTTGTAATTGGTTTTTGTTAATATTGTGCAATGAGCTCTTTCATAACTTGAATTTCCTACTTGGGTACAAAAAGGCTCATATTCAGGAACTTGAAGAGGAAGTGAAGCTTCTTAAGAATCTGTCCCATCCAAATATAGTTGTAAGCCTAACAATATTGCCTTCTTACGATGTGGATCGATCCATTGTGTCTTTGTTTTTTTGTTAACTCGAGCATTCATTTTTGGCTTCAGCGATATTTGGGCACGGTGAGGGAAGATGAAACTTTGAACATCTTGCTTGAATTTGTTCCTGGTGGATCCATATCTTCTCTCTTGGAGAAATTTGGACCCTTTCCTGAATCTGTAAGTCACAAGTGAACAACCTATTGAGTTTCCTGAAATGTTAATGGTGGCTAACGTCTTGATACTGATTGACTAAGGTTGTTCGAACATACACAAACCAACTGCTTTTAGGCTTGGAGTACCTTCACACTCATGCAATTATGCACCGTGACATTAAGGTATCTTTTTGTAAGTAGCATGAAACTTTTTAAAATGTCTTTGTATCCTTGGCCTTCACATCCTAGCTTCTTCTGTTTTCAGGGTGCCAATATTCTTGTAGATAACAAAGGATGCATTAAACTTGCTGATTTTGGTGCATCCAAACAAGTAGCAGAGTTGGTAAGTCAATTTCAGTAAGACCAACCAGCTCTGAGTTTCTAGTCATGCTCAAGTTGGTTCTTATAACATATTCTTCATCATGATTCCAATTTAATAGTCATGCTTTTATCTTTAGGCTACTATTTCAGGTGCCAAATCTATGAAAGGGACTCCCTATTGGATGGCTCCGGAAGTTATTCTTCAAACTGGGCATAGCTTGTAAGCGTTACATCAAACATGTTTGTAATTGCAAGAATACATGCTTTTCTAGTCAACTTCATATTACCTGTGGCTATATTATATGCAGCTCTGCTGATATCTGGAGCGTAGGGTGCACAGTGATTGAAATGGTAACTGGGAAAGCTCCTTGGAGCCAGCAGTATAAAGAGGTACTTAACCTTGTATGCCTCGTTATTCCCTTCTATGAATATTCTGTTCTTGAACTTCTGTGGATTTATTTTGTTTTCAGATTGCTGCTATTTTCCACATTGGAACGACGAAGTCACATCCTCCTATCCCTGATAATCTCTCCTCTGATGCACAAGATTTTTTGCTCAAGTGTTTAGAGCAGTAAGCTACTTTAGACACATAAGTTTTTAGATAAGAAATCAAAAGTAGCTTATGTTATGTCTCTTGTGGATTGCTGATACATCATGTCCTGTCTTGGCAGGGAACCAAATCTACGGCCAACCGCCTCTGAGCTTCTAAAGGTGAAATAGTTGACAGAGTAAATGAACTGGTCACATATTTTAATTCTTATGTTCTTGTTTTCTTCATTGAACAGCATCCATTTGTTACGGGCCAACAGAAGAAATCTGCTTCAATACTTCTTACTTCAGTCATGGTGAGTTCACATTATCCAATCTATCAAAGGTCATCTTATGTGGGGTTATTCAATTTTGTATTTTAATAGATTTTATTGTATTTTTAAAATACAATCAAATCATGTGTTATTCAATTATGTATTTAGGAAAGTACAATAAAATACATTGTTATTGGATTAAACATTTGATTACTGATTTCAAAATACATTAAAATCAAGTGTTATTCAATATTGATTTCATTTATTTACATTTGGATTTCAATGTATTTTTTTGTATTCTTTTTCTAAAACATGAGTAATCAAAATACCACCATTTTAGGTAGTATTTTGAAATACTTCATAAANAGGAAAGTACAATAAAATACATTGTTATTGGATTAAACATTTGATTACTGATTTCAAAATACATTAAAATCAAGTGTTATTCAATATTGATTTCATTTATTTACATTTGGATTTCAATGTATTTTTTTGTATTCTTTTTCTAAAACATGAGTAATCAAAATACCACCATTTTAGGTAGTATTTTGAAATACTTCATAAAATAAAATACAATACAATCATTTTAAATCATAATCCAATAACACCCCCTTAGTTTTTTTCTTAATAAGATGTCTCTTTGTGTATATATTGTCAGGAAAATTCAAGTGTTCCTTTACCATCAGACTTGACTGACCAAAAGAGCTAGTAAGATCTGAGCTGAAGCCAAAACTCTTAATCTAACTTTCTGAGTGCTGATTGTTTTTTGTTCTTTTTCTTACAGTCAAATGTCTACATGTGACGATGTAGGAGATATCTGTAACTTGGGTAGTCTGACTTGTACACTTTCTTTTCCTGAGAATTCAATCCAAAATAACAGTTTGTGGCAGAAAACTAGTGATGGGTTTGATAATGATGATGATGATATGTGTTTGATTGATGATGATGAGAATTTCTTAACATATAATGGAGAAACTGGCTCTACTCTTGAGAAGAATACTGATGCCAAGAAGGTAACACTTTTCTCATCTATATTTCATATTCTTTTTTGAATAATCAAATCAATTTTAATTTCATATGTGCAGAGATGTGATACCATAAGTGAGATCTCTGATATATTGAAGTGTAACTTTGACGAAAATTCTGGAAATGGAGAAACAGAGACAAAGATTAACATAGATGTTGTTGACCAGCCATCTTACTCAGAGGATGAAAATGAACTAGCTGAGTCAAAAATTAAATCTTTCTTAGATGAGAAGGTGATTCATCATCCACAATGTTATGTTAGCTCAATGATCTTCTATACAATTTTAGAGTTTGTTAATTGTAGGCTGCAGAGCTAAAGAAGTTACAAACACCTCTTTATGAAGAATACTACAATGGTTTGCTCACATGTTCCCCAAGCATCATGGAGAGTAAACAAGAGGAGACACCTCATGGTTTCTTGAAACTACCTCCAAAAAGTCGGTCTCCAAGCCGGGGACAATTTGGTTATTCGCCTTCTAGAGTTACAGATGCAGCTTGTTGTTCTAAGAGTCCAGAAACCGGTAATAGCTCTGGTGTGGCTAATAATAACAATGCAATTGCTGATGCGGAACAAGAATCAAACAGCCAGAAGTAAGTCCAAAAACGTGTTTAGTTTCATTTCTATTAAGTTGGATTATATAAAATGGTTAAAAGATCGGCCTGCGTTTTAAACCCACACATGATGAAAGTGATTGAGATTTCGAACTTTTAAATTGTGTTTGTTAAAATATTCAACTTTCATCATGTGGGGATTTAAAATGCAGGCTTAAGTCTGTGTGGGTTTAATCGTATACGATAGTTTGGGTGTGGATTTAGAACGTCTTGTGAACAACTGTTTGAATAGTGACCTGTTTGTTCCAAGAGTTGTTATCTCATAGTTTGTTTTGGGTTTTGTAGTGTTGCACTATCAGAGATAGAGAGAAAGTGGAAAGAAGAACTTGATCAAGAACTTGAAAGAAAGCGAAGAGGTAAGTAACTACAACTTTTCAAACCTCACATAAACCAGATCATTTCTTGATCACATAATATGTTAATGTGTTGTTGCAGAGATGATGCAGCAAGCTTCACCAAGAGACAGAAGCTTGAGCAGATATAGAGAGAAGTCAAGATTTGCATCTCCAGGCAAATGATATATCCATCAAAATTTTCTCATTTTTTGTCTTTAAAGGCTTTTGTGTACTGTTTCTAAAAGCGCTATGATTTGGGGTTCTTTTGATTGATCAACTATAGTATATATATGTGCCAACTTGAAGTTTGAATAAACCTTTGTTAAAACAATTGCTTAGTGATATAATATTGTGATGTGAGAGAGAGTGTTGGTGCATTTAGTGTCAACCACATTGCAAATATGTTTTTTTTAACTTGGGTTATTGGATTTGAGAATGTTTCTTATAAGTTGAATTGGTCATATTTTTTTGTTATTTATTTGGAATATTTAGTTATTAGTCTAGGAAAGTTATAAGAAAATTTGCAAGTGTTATTAAAGAAATTTAAATTATATTAAAATATGAAGTAAAATCTCTGTAAATTATTAATATTAGATCCAATCAGTCGGCTTGCAATAATCGAAAACCAAAGACTTAACTCGTGATGGTAAGTGGAGAAAATAAAATTATTTTTATCACAAAAGTTCTTGGTAGCTCAATTGGTAAAAAATTTATAAAGTAATTTATATATCGCTTGTTTGAATCACCATCTGAAAAAAAAACTCTGAAGAAAATGAATTTAATATGGCATGGGTCCTTATTGGAATATGTATGATCATAGAATTTAAACTCTTTTTCAATAAAAAAAAGTTATCCTTTGATTGTTACAAATATTTTTAAATAATTTTGTTTTATATTAAGTCTCAGAATGTACTTGAACTCTCTATATTCAATAAAAAATAAAATAATAAAATTGTCTTTTGATTCATTACAAATATTTTTATATTATATGATTTGTTTTTGTTTCATTACACTATTTAAAAACTAACCCTTGGTAATTTAGATTTTTAGAGTAATTATAAAGAAAGAAAATTCTCTTATCATTTTAGTTATCACTCTATTATGATGATAAAAAAATTAATACCAAATACTTTTTTAAGTTAGAAGTATTTTTGCATTACTCCTTACAAATTATTTTGATATGAATAGATAAATATTTCCGTATTGCATAAAAAATTTGTCCATCACAAAATATGGCATATAAATAAAATGGTATTTAAAATTTTTTTGTCTATTATAAAATATCTTGCAATATAAAAATATTTGGAAAAAAAATTTTTATTGTAGAATTTTTGTAAATAGAATATGTTTTGGTATTATTAATAAAATCTGTCATAATGTTCACTAAAACTTTTCTAAAAGACAAATCATATAAATGTTTTTTTTCATTTTTATTTATTTATTTGACTTCAACTTTTCAGTCTTGGAGAAAAGTCTGTATTTTTGATACCTTTTGTCCACAAAGCTCTCTCCACTTCTCTGAGTTCTCTCTTCTCCCTCACAGGCTTTCAAGCTTTTGACTTAATGGCGATTATTACAGAAGAAGAAGAAGATGAAATACAAACCCTAATCCCACCAAAACCTAAACTCAAACAATCAAAATCATCTTCTTCAAAGAATCCTAAACCCCAATCTCAAAACCCTTTCCCATTTTGGTTCTACTTTACACTAATCTTCTCACTCACAACCCTCATCTTCATATCCTTCTCTCTCTTCTCATCTTACAACGATCCAAGATCTTGGTTTCTCTCTTTACCACCAGCTCTTCGTCAACATTACTCAGATGGCCGAACAATTAAGGTTCAAATAAACCCAAACGAATCACCAATTGAAGTCTTTGTAACTCAATCAGGTTCGATCCAATCAGAAAATGTTGTAATCATTCATGGGTTAGGTTTAAGTTCTTATGCGTTTAAGAAAATGATTCAATTGATTGGATCTAAAGGGATTCATAGTGTAGCTATTGATTTACCTGGATTTGGGTTTTCAGATAAATCCATGATTGTAATTGGTGGTGATAGAGATTTAGGGTTTGTGGCTAGGGTTAAAGAAGTTTATGATTTGATTAAAGAGAAAGGTGTGTTTTGGGCATTTGATCAAATGATTGAAACTGGAGATTTACCTTATGAAGAAATTATAAAACTTCAAAATTCTAAAAGAAGAAGCTTTAAAGCTATTGAATTAGGAAGTGAAGAAACAACAAGAGTTTTAAATCAAGTTATTGATACTTTAGGTTTAACTCCAATTCATTTAGTTCTTCATGATTCAGCTTTAGGTTTAGCTTCAAATTGGGTTTCGGAGAATTCACCGAGTATTCGAAGTATAACTCTTATTGATTCTAGTGTTAATCCTGCATTACCTTTATGGGTTTTGAATATACCTGTAATCAAAGAGGTTTTATTAGGGTTTTCATTTGGGTTTAAGAAACTAGTGAGCTTTTGTTGCTCAAAGGAGATGAGTTTATCGGAAATCGAGTCTCATAGGATACTTTTGAAAGGAAGAGATGATGTTGTTGCTTCGTTAAACAAGCTGAATCATAGCTTTGATATTGCACAATGGGGTAATTCAGATAAGATTAATGGTATTCCAATGCAAGTGATTTGGTCTCAAGAAGGGTCTAAGGCATGGAGCGAAGAGGGTCATCGTGTAGCTAAGGCTCTTCCAAAGGCTAAGTTTTTCACACACTCGGGCAGCCGATGGCCACAGGTTAGTTAGAGAGCTTCATTGAACTTTTAATTAGTTCTGGGCGTTCCGAATCATTGGTTCATAGTAGTTGGTATTCGGTTTTTAAGAAATTTATAAAACTCACTGTTTACGACCGAATAAGTTTGGTTCGGTTTTCAAAATTTTTAATCCGTTCGGTTTTGGATATTAAAACATCTTTCATCGGGTTTTGTTTTTCAAGTTTAGTTCAATTTTAAAATAAAAATAACGGTTTATTTCAGTTTTTTTGTTTATTTCAGTTGTTTCGGTTTGGTTCGATTCTAAAACAAAAGTTGCTTCATATTAAGCATTTCGAAAATTTCTTGGGATTGAACTGAATCTAAACTGTGGTTATTTTGATGATGTAGGAAAGCAAATCTGGTGAGCTTGCAGATTACATTTCTGATTTTGTGTCTCAGGTACCAAGATCTATCAGACAAGTTGCTGAAGAACCTATCCCGGAAAGAGTTCAGAAAATGTTAGATGAAGCAAAGGTTGGTGGTGACCATGACCATGACCATGACCATCAACATGGTCATGTGCATGCTGGTTACACTGATGCTTATGGTCTTGGTGAAGAACGAACGACTTGATAATGATGTTTTTTGAGTTCTTGTTGTTTGTTTGTTTGTTTTATCTGAATCATCTTTTTGATTTTCTGAGTGTGTTTTTATTGTTTTTTTTGTGTTTAAATTCTGAGATATTGTGTGTAATATAATGATGTGTTTTTTTTTGTAAGTCCGCAAATTTTCAACAAAGAAACTACAAATCTCACTTTTAGTAACTTCTTGATAATCATGTACTTTGGAAAAGCTTAAAACCATGAACATTATGCTGATTGCTCAAAAAAACACGATGTTAAATTGCTTAATGTATGTTAGTAACGGCATTAGTAGAATGTTAACGGAACACTTCTTTTTAATCATCAATTTTTTAAAACATGAATAAACATGAACTTATTTAGAAAAATCCATTTAAAACACAGAACTTTAAAAATAAACTTTTTTTACTGTCTATTACAATAATATATTTAATTTATTTATTATTTATATATATTTTTTGTTATTTTTATTTTATTATTGTTTGTAAAATTTATAATATTAAAATTAAAATAGAATAAATTATACAAAAACTTAAATTAATATATTTCGCTACGCATGAATTTTGATAATTTATTATTTATTTATATTATTGAATTTAATCATTTTAAAGTATGTATAATGTTTAAATCTAAATGAACACATTATATGACAAGTAATTTGATATTTTCTATATTAAATTTTAATTATATAAACTATCATATAAAGATAAAATAATTTATATATTTAGATAAACAATATTTTTTAGTAAATAAAAATTTATTATTATATTTTAACTATCCATTTGCATGATGAAGTACATTTTTATTTATTTTCAGAATTTAATAATAGTAGAAATATATAATTTTTAATTGAAAATATTATTAAAATGATGATATAAGTTAGTAACCGTAAATAAATACATATTAAAATTGTATATATTAAATATGAAAACTTATAGATATTGATTCTAAAAATGAAAACAAAACTTCCTAACTTTTATAAATAAATTTATTAAATAATTATTTGAATAATTATAGCTATAACCATAATCAAAGATACTAAATTGAACATAACAAATTTATTTACAAATTTGGTTTGATATTTCCAAAATATTGATTTGAGTTTTTATTTTAAAAATAATATAAACTATGAATAAAATAGTAAACTAAAACCAATTAAAATATTAGTATAAATTTAAATATCAAAGTTTCTTTTATCTGAAATCAATACATATTTATTATTAATATTAATCATGGGCATAATACCCATCGATAGTATTCAGGTAAAACCCGATCGGATTCGAATTTATCAGATTTGACATCTATAATCTTATAGAATAATTTTATTTTCTGGTCGGATTTAGAATAGTTCAACTTTAAAATCTCAATTCAGACGAAAACTCAAAATAAATGGATACCCAAAATATTCTAATTTTTTTTTTACCCGAAAATATAAAAATGTATCTAAAATTTAAATTTGCACCCGAAAATATTATTTACATCTGAAATCTATTTGTATCCATTTTTCTAAATCCAAAAAATTTGATTATCCTAATATCTACCATAAACCCAAATTTCATCCGTTATCCGAAATCAAAAATAAAATTACTCAAGTTATATGAATAATTTTTGGATATCCGATAAAGTTTTAGGTAAATCACAAATCTAATCCAAAATCCGTAGATACAGATCTCATAAATTTTATAAATCCGATTTTTTCCAATATAATTACTCAACTTTTTTTAACCCAAAAAACTCGATTATCCTAACATTTATCCTAAACTCCAATTTATTCTAATTATCCGATACAAAAAATACTTAAGTTAGGTTACTAATTTTCGGATATTCGGTCAGATTTTAGGTAAAATCTAAATCTGATCAGTAACTTGCATATATAAACCTCAACATTCAATAAAATAATTTAAGCGAATTTGATCGTATATAAAACATTATTTTTGGTTTTTATAACTAACTGAATGAAAAAATCAAGTAAATTTTTGTATTTAAAAAATAAATTTAAAATATATGTATTGACTAAATAAAATGTTTTTAAAAAATCATGATTTGGGAATATTTAACATAAACTAAATGAAATATAAATAATTATAAAGAAAAATTTATAAAATAAAGTTTTATATTTGGATATAAATTTAAAATTTATGATGTTTTGTTATAACAATAATTAAAAGTTTGTAGTTCAATTTTAATAGTTGTAATTACGTTTTATAATTTATTAAAAAAATTCAAATTATTATATTTATCAAAAACTAAATAAGTTAATTTAAATTTTCGATAATAATTTTATGGAATATGTATATTTTAAAACAATTTTATATAAAAATTAATTAGTAATTTATATTTAAAAAGAAAATATATAGATAAATATATAATAAAAATTTGGATACATTATTTAGATAATTTAATATTAAAAATATAAATAATTATAAATAAAAATTAATTAAATGTATATTTTTTATTTGGATACAAATTTAACATTTAAAATATTTGATTATAGGAATGAACACAATATTTGTAGTTCAAATTTAATAGATCAGAGATTACAAATTCCACGGGATCTGTCCGGTCAAATTTCGAGCTCTAGTTCAAGCAATACAAACCAACACGCAAAACCGGAATCTAAACCATGTTTAAAATTGTAAAATCAAATCTAAACCGGAATCTATCTCTAAAACATTGAGTTTTAACTGGGTTTAACAACAGATAGATTAGATAGGTCATAAACCCTTTTTACATGGCTGCTTCAGCAACCTAAAAAAATGGCTCCTTCAATCTCTCTTCTACTCATCAGACGCATCTCTCTCTTCCACATAAACCCTAAAAGCCGTCAACTTGTTCAACCATTTCTCACAAAATCACTCTCTACTTCACCACAAATCAATACTAACTCAACCCTTGAATCTAATCACAAACCGTCTTCTCTTTCTTCTCGTCTTAGCTTCGTCTTTGATCAAATTGATGCTATTGAGAAACGTCACTCTGAGAAAGATGAAACCCTTGAGCGTATTCGTGTTTGGCGTCAATCTAAACAAACCCATCGTCCAGATCCGAATCCTGTAGAAGAATCTGAATCACTAGTGTCTAATGAGGAATCAAACTCTTACACTGTGGCTGATGCTGTGTCTGAGGTGAGTAAGCTCAATACAAATGGTGTAGTTGAGTTGGTGCATCCATGGCCTGAGTGGATTGAGTTAATGGAGAGATTGGTGAAACAGAATTACTTTGATCATAGGAGAGAAAGAGATGAAGATGAGATGGTGAATAATTTGGGACTTGATGTGTCTAATGTTAGTTTAAGTGATGAGAAGAATGTGTCTAATGGAGTTGCTTTGTTTCAAGATTTTAAAGCTGTTCAAAATGCTTGTATCAATTTTGGAAAGGATCGTTTCGATATTCTAAGGTTTGCTTCAACTTCTGATTCCATAAAGTTTGTGTTTTTAAAGCTTTTTAATGAATTGTATGATTCATAATATAAGTCTGAATCAAACCAAAATTATTGTTCTGATTTTACAACTTTGGTATAATGCTGCCATTTGCCTCATGTTTGTACTCACTAGTTAGCTTTTGAACCAATTGAGATTGTTAAGATTGAAGATACTTAGGAGTGTAATTCGAACTTCGAAATCTAAATCTTTTTGTCTCAATTGCTTTTAGTTTTTGTTATGCGTGTTTATGTGAATATATTTTTTCTCAGGTCATTATCAAGAAATGACATTCAAATCCTTGTTGGCCATGGATGTCCAGCGACTGATAGAAAAGTTGTTTTCTCAGGAAAACTTTTGAGGAAACGTGTCCATCTAGATGAAGGAGATGTAAGAATTTTTCAAATAAAGTTATACATCAAATCAAGAGTACTGTGTTGTATTGCTTGCTTTAAGTTTCATGAAGTCTCCTTTGTTAGTTATCTTTAGGGGTTGGCATAAATCCGAAATCGTATCTGAAATCCGAAAACCGATCCAAAAATCCAAACCAAAACCGATCGGTTTATGGATTAAATATTTTTTGGTTTCGGTTCGGTTTCGGATTCGGATTTTGGTTTTTTGGTTTATCCGAAATAAACCGAATTATATAAAGATTTTTGTGTGTTTTATCTTTCGGTTCAGTTTTTAGGGTTTTCAGTTTTTTAGTTTTTTGGGTTTTAGATTTTTTTTTCCTCGGATTTTTGGATTTTTTAGGATTTTGGATTCGGTTTTTCCGTTCATTTTTCATTTCGGATAAATTTTTTTGCAAAACCGAACCGAAATAAATCGGTTTCTGTTCGGATTTTAATATGTTTTACTTCGGTTATCCTAAAACCGAAAACCCCTAACCAAATCTGAATCCGAATGCCCAGGCCCAGTTATCTTATTGGTTTACTATTAATAAGTTTTTCAGATTATAACATTCCTTTATATATCAGGTCTGTAGTTCCTGCAGCTTAAGGAACTCATGCGAAAAGGCGTTTTTATTGACAAACAAAGAGGACGAGGCTCGAACTCTTGACCTTATGCGTATTTTATTCACCTATGGTTTTGACCCGACCAACAAAAATCTCCTGAAGAAAAAATCTGTTAAGACAGTGGTACGTAAACTGCTACATGAGATTGTGAAGCTAAGTAATGTACCAATAGATCCAAATCTTACTCCACCAGTTATCAAGAAAGCACCAGTTAAAGTGAAGCAGCCACCACCACCTCCTAAAAGGCGTGTTGGCCGTGATGATATTGAGATGAAGAAAGGAGACTGGCTTTGCCCAAAGTAAGTCATACCTTACCCTTCTCATGACCTAACTATATTAGTTGATATCAAAGCTTATAAAGTGTTAGTTTTCTAATAACACTTCATTTTTTTGTTAGGTGTGATTTCATGAACTTTGCAAAGAACACGATTTGCTTACAGTGTGATGCAAAGAGGCCGAAGAGACAGCTCCTTCCTGGAGAATGGGAATGCCCTGAGTAAGTTGGCATTCTTTTAAAGAATTGTTGATTCTGAGAAAAGAAAAACAAACTTGACGAAGTTTTATTTCATGGAACTGATCATATTGAATGTTGTTATGACAGATGCAACTTCTTAAACTATAGAAGAAACATGGCATGTTTTCATTGTGATTGCAAGCGTCCAGCGGATGCTTTCTTAGAGAACAAAACACAAGAAACACATCGTTTCACTGAAACACAAACAGATAGGGTTGTGAAGAGGGATGATGTTTCCAATGCATGGAACTTTGATTTTGATGATGATGAATCAGATGGAGCAGAAGTTTCTGCGTTTGAATATGCGGATTCTAGCAGAAAGAGTGAAAACCTTCCTCGAGAGGGTTTAAGAGATATCGAAGACGAATTTGGTAATGCTCGAGAGAGTTCTGAGTTTGGTAAGAGCAGAAGACCTGGAGTTGGGTTTGATGATTTTGATGATGAAGATGATGTTGATAGCTATGAAATAGACGAAACTGGAGAGCGAGACCGATCTTCTTTTGCTTCTGATGAGTTCTCAGAGGATGAACAGTTTCCGGATTCAAAGCCTGGTGTTAATTCACACAGAGGAAGAAGTTCAAATCTTCACAACAATAGAAACAAGAGCAAGGGAAGTTTCTCTAAGGATGATGAGCTTGGTTTCAGTTCAGATGATGAAGTTTCCGCAACTCCAAGATGGAAATCAAGCCATGTTGCTTCGACACAGAGAGGTCCGCCTTTGAGAAAACCCACATTTGGGTCAGACCTTGATTCTGATCTAGAGGACGATGGTCCGAGGTCCAATCTAAGGAATGGCCAAAAAAACAACAATGCTAGAGGACGGTTCAAGGGTAAACCAAGCTCGTATTCAGCATCAGAATCTGATGATGACATAGATGATCAAGGGTACAGAGGGACAAGTTTCTCAGGTACTCGATCGAGAGGAAGCAGAGGACGAACGAGAGGTGGAAGAGGTGGTTACAGTGATAGTTTTGCCTCTGATAGCTACAGAGGAGGATCAATTAGCTCCTCGGCTAATAGATCAAGAGGTAGAGGAGGAAGAACAGGAAGCAGAAGGAGTAGTTTAGATAGTGACAATGAAGATTACAGAGGATCAAGAGGAAACAGAGAAGATAAAGGCGGATTTGGAGGCAGAAGAGGTGGTTTTGATGATGAGTTTGATAGAAAGAGTAGCCGAGGACGCGGTTTAGGGAGTTTCAAGGGATCTAACAGAGGAGGAAACAGGCATGGGCATAGTGATGGTAAAGATACAGACTTTGGAGATTTCAGAAATAGTCGAAGAGTTATCGAAAGATAGATATGGAAACTTATATCATCGTGTATTAATAATATTTATTAGTGAGACTATATCTCATTGTGAAACAGAAGTTTTATATATTCAGTATTCAATTGGCTATATAGTTCATTAGTTCATGTTTGCTTCAGAGAATAAGGTTGGATAATTTGAAAAAGTAACACGTATCGATTCCTATTTATTCTCCAAATTTTTAGACTCTTATTACTTTTTCAAATTGTTAATTTCGGTTCCAAATTTTTTCAAACCGAAAGGCTCAACTACAATGTAGATCACTGTGACCAGATGTGGCAAAGTATGCAAATTTCATGCCTAGAAAATGTTACCTTCTACACCAACAACAATTTAATAATAATAATAATAATAATAATAATAATAATAATATTAATAATAATATTACGGACGATAATTTAAGTAAATATACAACTAAAATAAAGATTTTTTATTTTTTTATTTTTATACGTAAAAAATACAAAATCAAATACTATTGAACGGACGAACGAAGTAATATATCTATACTTATTGTTTCTACGGTATTGCAAATACTATAACCTTTAAATTGTAAAGTAATTACTATAAATGTCATTCTATTTACACTTATTTTAAAATGTTCAATATAATCAATGAAAGATAGAATAGTATTTAATCACATTATAATTATTAATTTAATTATCTATTAAATCAAAACAATCCTAATAACCCGCTAACATATTCTCCACATAACCTATATTTACTCCACATTTAAAACAGAGATTATCACAATTAAACAACCTAATTAAACGTATAAATATTATTTTAATTACCTAGTAAATCAAAAACAATCCTAACCACCCACTAGCATATTCTCCACATAATCTATATTTACTCCACGTTTCAAACAATATATATCACAATTAAACGTATAATACTATATCCCTTTAAAAAATTTCTAACAAACACTATATCTCTTTAAAATATCAACAAACAATCGACAACCATATTCTTAAATTTTTCCATATTTATTATCACTTTTTAATAAATATCTAATTTTAAATCTAAATATTTAGTTAACCATGAAAAAAACTCTAACAAACACTACCTCCTTTTAAAATATCAACAAACAATCCGCCAGCATATTCTTGAATCCTTAGATATTTATCTCTTATTAATAAATATTAACTAGGTAATAATCAGCTAGCTTTGCAGCGCAGAGTAATATTTTCTATATATATATCATTAAACATATTTCATATATAAAAGATTATAAGATAAATAAAAAAAAATATAAAATAGTTTTACTTGTTAAAATAGAGTTAATTTAACATACTAAAAGAAAGGAAGTAGTAGAGTAAACAGATTGAAAAGAGTAGTAGTAGAGTTAAACAGAATTCATGAGATAAAAGAGTCACAAAATAAAACTAATAGCATGCCGCTATTGACTTGAATATTGCCTGAGTAGTTATATCTTCACATTGGAGTTCCAAAACTACAGCTCCTCCATGTTCAAGATAGTTAGCCATGAGAAAAAATTTGAATCATTTGCCAAAACGCATTCTGTTACTCCTTCGACCATTTTGAGTTAACAAAGAGACTGACCATTCAGTTCCTACGAAATCAATTATGATAGTTTCTCCTTTATATTACTTTAAATTGTGGCGAGTACTGAAATCTGTTGAAATAAATTTTGTTTAAAAAAAATAAAATATTAGTAAATACATTGAAATAATTTTAAACAAATACAACATTGGTAATATATAATGTGGCAAATGAAACTTGTTCCGAGATTGAAACTAGTTCACAAGAGCTTTTTTAATACAAGCGTGTATTTTCTGGCCATGTATATTAGTAAACAGAAAAAGGTGAATTAATATAATTGTTTTTATATATAGAAATCATAATTTAAATAATGAAAGACATCGGATTTATTGTATTAAAAACCTTTTTGTCTGAACCATCTCTAATGTTTCTCCATATTGCTTTGTGTATTGTTTCCACCAATGAAGGATCTTCACTTGAATGCGCCAGCTTATTTTGAAGGGTTTGATATTGGAAAGGTAATTAATTGTGGTTGAAGTATTCATTTTGAAATATTTGATGGTGTTCGATATGAATGATGGAATAGAATTATTAGTATATGATGGTATATATAGTAGTTTGAGTTAATTCAATATTGTTAGAAATAGAATAATATGAAAAAATTGGAAATAATAAATGAAGGAATATTCCTTCGGCAGAATATTGTTAGGATAACATTAATATAAAATATATTGTTTAGAAATTTTAAATTATTGTTAGGATAATTTCGGACTGAATTAAAAGGAGTAAAAATAGGTATAATTAAGTAAATATATTGGTAAGACAATATATTGTTAAGAAAATTTAAATATTGTTTGGATATTTTTAAAGAGATAACTAAAAACTGTATAAATAAATATATTCATAGATGAAGTATAACTAAATATATTTTTGATACTGGTAAGTCTTGAACCAAAAAATATATAAATAAGTAGTTCATATTGTTAGATATTGTTAGGATATTTTAGGAGAAAATCAATATGTTATATTATTATACAAATTATATCCGGTTAATTAAAGTTTAAGAACAATTAAGGTTAATATTGTTAAGAAAATATATTTTAAAGTAAATTTAAGTTATTGTTCGGATATTTAATTCATTTTAAAACTGTATATTAATTCATATTGTTAGATATTGTTAGGATATTTTAGGAGAAAATTTATTGTTAGGATATTTTAACAAATAAAAAAGAAAAATTAGCTATATTTAAGTGAATAATTATTGTATATAAATATATTCAATGGCAAAATTAGTAAATAAGTACTAACTTAAATGTTTATTTTTTTTTTAACATTCCTGAAATAATATATAGATAAATCCGTAAAACCTAATTTGTTTCAATATATATATTAAACGACAACCTAACAATTAATCATTCCCATAACTGAAAATATCAGAAACAACCTAAACATGACTCCTCCAATTGTTTTTACTTACCTGAAAGACATTAAACCTTTCAAAACCATATGGCGTATCCAAGTAAAGATAATGCACATTTGAAAATAATATACAAAAATTTCAGGTGAAACACTAGAAATGGTTCTAGCTGATCAACATGTTATATATGTTACTTATTTTTTTTCTAATTTTTGTAAAAATAATCATATTACTAACTTAAATTTTTTTCTCATTTATAGGGTGATAAAATTCATGCCAACATTAAAAAAGGACTAGTTTCTAAATATTAATCAGTATTAACAAAAGATAAATGGAGAATAATCGACAACTTTATATTGTCACAAGCAAAAGGCAAATTTCGTGTAACCAAAGATATCTTTTATGAATACAACTATTGTTACCAATGTGTAAACAAAAGCAACAATCTTTATCTCGATATTCCTGATTTTTAAAGCATTATTGTCGGTGATCTCAATCCATTTTTTTTAATTGGTAAGTTAATATCGAGTATTTTTTTATTAAATCTAAAAAAATCTGTTTTTAATCTAACTAATATATAATTTATGTTTTTACAGATATCATTGGCCAAGTAGTAAATGTCGGAAAAATAAATATCATTGACGTCAACAATAAACCTACCAAAAAATTAGAATTTCAGATCAGAAACCCAATGTAAAAATTCAAATAACATATATCAATTAAATAATCTTAAAATTAATAATTCCGATTTTTATTTCTAAATGTAATTCTCTAACAGGGATGAACGTTTACCAGCGACTTTGTGGGGTAAATTTGCGGACTTGGTTTTTAATGCATGTCAGCAAACAGGTTACCAAATGGTCATTTGTCTAATAAGATTTGATAGAATAAATACTTTTAGATGTCAGTTTAAATTCAATTGTATATATATATTTAAAAATTGTTATCTATAATCTCAATTTAAAATATAGGTGAAAACCAAATCACAAATGCATCTAAAACATCATACATAATTATTAATCCAATGTGGTTAGAATTGAAAATTTCAAAGAAAGGTATTTTAAAGTTTGGAATCGTGTATATATTATTATATTTTTTGATATTATTAACTAACTATTTTTTAAAATACATTACTAACAATTGGCTTAAATCTACTTATTTATAATTACATCAAAAAACATATTTTATGAAACATATTTTTCCGCGATTTATAGCGGGTAATAAACTATTAATGCATTTAAAACGATATCATCATTGGAACCAAAAAAAAGTTAAATTTTTTCCAAAGTGAAAATATCCTCCTTTATGTGTTTCCTTCGTACTGTCTTTATTCTCTTTTTGTGTTCCTTAAAAGAGCAGAGTGGTCTTTCTCTCCACACGCACCAAAATTTGTTCGGTAGTTGTCTCTACTCTTAAAAATCTCATTTTCACAGATTACACAAAGCCAATGCAAAGCTAAAACCATCTCTTTTAGGTTTAAACCAAATCTCTTCTTACTCTTTCAAACGTTCGATTTTTTTTTTATCTTCCATCTATATACCAAAACCTTACAGTTAATGCATAACAAATCGAAGATACATTCAATAATCGTTCTTTGACATAAAGTATTCATCTTTTTTTTTTTTTTTTTTTTTTTTTTTTTTTTTTTTT
>KE156768.1:167787-178496 GCA_000411055.1 Leavenworthia alabamica
CAGAACAACAAGATGAATCAAATCGGTTGTGTAACGACAAAAAGATCTCTTCCAAGGATCTTGAAACTACCAAAGAACAAGAACAGACGTCTCCTTCTACAGACCATGGACCTACTAAAAAATCTGCATTATTAGAACAGCAAGAAGAAGAGCACAACCAACAGGCTAACACAGATATGCCAAGAAGACAAAGCACAAGAAAGAGACCATTGACAACTCGTGCTCTCGAAGCTCTAGAATCAGGCACAATAAAGAGTATTGAAGCCACATCTAAACCAAGAAAATGCAAGCGGTCTACAAAGATCAAACACTCAGCCAATGCAAGAAACAGCAGAAAAGGCGAGTCAGAAAACGGTTTTCTTGTGAGTAAAGCAACAACGGCGAGTCAACCTGTGAATCAAACAGAGGATTTGAAGAAGGTTACAACTGAGTTACCCAAACTTCCTCCAATTGTTTTGAAACTTCCTTTTAAACGTGGTTGAAGACTTGATGATCTTAGAGCTTAGACCTGCTGAAGAAGTGTGTATAGAAGAAGAGAGCTCTTTAGATACATTTTTTTGTCGCAAATTACTTATTATTTTGAATTAGTTTCTCTTAACACCTATCTGAACTAAGATCTTCATTAGAACCTGTATTATGAAATGAATGTCTAATAACTTTTACTACTCAGAGAAAGTTATTTGCAGAATCCAAATGCTACAAACAACCAAGAAGTTTTAAGACCAAGAAGTTTAAGATCAAGAAGTAAAAAACAAAAGATAAATAATCCAACATAAACTAAAATTCAGGTATATCCAAAGGATAGAGAGCAATTGTACAGAATCTGACTTCACCGGTGAGAATAGGATAATGAGCCGGAGTAAGCATACCGGGAAGTTACTTGTGGAGGTGGAAACTCAGGTTCACTGTACCTAACCGATGTTCGGTAGTACTCCGCCAATGAATCCTGATTAACATACCGGGAATACAGATCATCATCTTCTCTTCTTGAAGAAGCCATGTATGTCCTTGGTGGCCTTTCAGGAGAAGCTAAGTATGTCCTTGTCATTGGTGGCCTTTCAGGTGAAGCTAAGTATGTCCTTGCCCTTGGTGGTCTCTCAGGAGAAGCCAGATATGTCCTTGGTAGCCTTTCAGGAACACGGTACTCGTAATACGGGTCTCTTATGTAGGACTCTGGAGCAATTGCTGGAGCTGGTGGGTTGGGTGCATGGATTTCCCGTCTAGAACTTAGATGATCATATGTATGGTAATCTCTCTCAGGTAAAGGAAGAAGACGAACTTCTCTGTGGTCATGCCTCTGAATCTCTGCTGGTCTCAGAAGCCTATGATCATGGTCAACAGATGGTTGGTAGGATTCCAGAGGCACACGGTCTCGGTAAGAAGCTTCAGGCAGCGGCATACGGTCTCGGTAAGAAGCATCAGGCGGCGGCATACGGTCTCGGTAAGAAGCATCAGGCGGCGGCATACGGTCTCGGTAAGAAGCATCAGGCGGCAGCATATGGTCTCGGTAAGAAGCATCAGGCGGCGGAATTGCATACTGCTGGGGTGGTTCTACCCTTCTCAAGCCATGTGTACGGTATTCCCTTTCAGTGAGGAATAAATCATGCGGTGGTTCTTCTCTGCGAGGAGGAGGTGAAGCAAGTCTCCTCTCATGTGTGCGGGCAGGCTGAGTCCTGCTGTTACCAGCGGCGAAACGGTTTTTGTCAGATCTTTTCCTTTCAGCATCATGAGGAACAGGGATTGGCTGGATGTTAGTAAGCTGTGCTGGGAGAGCAGCTGGACGGAAAAGCTTATTTAACTTGAATACCTTTAAAAACACCATAACAGAAGAGATGAAAATACATATCTTAGTATTATGATACAAATTTGATAAAATGATTAAAAATGTGTTTACCTGCTTATGAGTCAGTTCTGTTTTGAATTTGTTATTGGTGTAGTTCTCCCTAATAGCTTTCTTGAATTCGCTTTCAGGCAAAGGAATGCAATCACGAAAGACCTTAAAGCGCACCTGAAAAGAACGAAATATCATCAGAATAATACATAATACAAAAGCTCATTATCATCTACCAAGATTTAGATGTATAAATGAAGTTATCATTAGTTGTATTAATGAAGTAGCTAACAAACATGTGTTGAAACACAATGTTACCTGAGCGGGAAAGGATCCACCAAAAGCGTTGCGCTCAAGTTTCATCCCACCCGCAGAGGAAGCTTGAAAAATGCCATAGAAGAGTTTGAGTTCATAGTCATAGAGAAAAAGCTTAAGTCCGGGTTTGATACCCATCACATAATCCTTTCTTTTCTCAGACACGCCTAGTACATTAAACCTAAAACAATCAGGTCTAGTTTTTGCATTGCACATGAAGATCAATCCACCAATCTTTGCTTTACTATTCCCATCCTTTTCCTTTTTCTTAGATTCAACAAGCTGATCTTTCTTCTCTTCAGTTCTTTGCTCTGATACATCAGCAGCAGCAGAAGGAGAACCAACCTCTGTTTTAGGTTTCTTGTTTGAACCTAAAACCTGTTTTCCCTGTCTCCTCTTTCTGCGTCTCTTACCTACAGCAGAACCAGTTAACTGGTTTTGCTTATCAGTTTCAGCTACGGTCTTTTGTTCGCCTCCTTCACTTGTATTCGCCTCCAGCGAATTAGATTTCTCAATGCCATTGTTGAGCTCGTTTGCAGCTAACGAGTTGTTATTCTCTTGGTCAGTATTCTCCAGTTGAGAAGCTCCTTTAGCAACTTCGGTTTCAGCTACACTCTTCAGAATGCTAGAACTTCCTTTCACCTCTTTTACTGTTTCTTCACCAGAAGGTTCGGCTCCACCAACTTTTTCATCATCAGCATATGTAAGTTGAGGAGCTGCTGCAGTTTCTGAATCATTTCCTCCAAGAGAAGTTTCAGAATCTTTCGCTTTTACAGAAGAACTTTCATGGGAATCTGTAACCTTCTTGATTTCCTTCTCGCTTTCACCAAGAGAAGGCTCAGCACTCTGTACATTTGCAACAGTTATAGCTTGTTCTCCACCAGCCACCTGAACAGCAGTGCCTTTTTTAACTACCCTTTTCACTATTTTCTTCACCTTTTTAACAACTTTTTTCTTTCCTCGTAATCCCTGTGGCTTTGTCATTCCACAAGAACTTGCTTCAACAGAAGGAAGAACAGAGAGTTTTTCAACATTCTCAGCTTTATTTTCCCCAGTTTCTGAAATCTTCTCATCTTCTTTACTCTTTCCTCCAGCAGAGGTTTCAACAACCTCATTCATATCCTTATCAGCTTTAGTTTCAACCACCACTCCCCTATCCTTGCCAGCATCTACAGCATTCTCAACAGCCAAGGTCTCAAGGGCTTTCTCATGCTCATCTTTCTTAGCATTTAGGAGTTCCATTCTCAAGAGACAAGGATCTACCGAAGAGCATTAAATGGAAAAAAAAAGGAACAGAAGCTGTAAAAAACGAATTAAAGGAATTTTTTAGCTTAAACACTCAATACTAAAACTAACTAAACCGAAAAATCCAACATAAAGAAACAAAAAAAGTCATAAATCATCATAAAAAGAACTAATCAACAGAATTAGAGTTTAAATTCTCAATGCTAAAACTAACTAAACCAAAAAGTCCAACATAAAGTAGATTGTTAAATGAAACAAAAAAGGTCATAAATCATCGTAAAAAAGAACGAATCAAAAGAATCTTGAGTTTATATTCTCAAAACTAAAACTAACTAAACCGAAAAATCCAACATAAAGAAACAAGTATATTGTTAAATGAAACAAAAAAGGTCATAAATCCGTAAAAATAACGAATCAGAGGAATATGAGTTTAAATTCTCAATGCTAAAACTAACTAAACCGAAAAATCCAACATAAAGAAACAATTGTTAAATGAAACAAAAATGGTCATAAATCATCGTGAAAAGTATGAATCAAATGAATTTGAGTTTCAATTCTCAAAACTAAACCGAAAAATCCAACATAAAGAAACAAGTAGATTGTTAAATGAAACAAAAAAGGTCATAAATCCGTAAAAATAACGAATCAGAGGAATATGAGTTTAAATTCTCAATGCTAAAACTAACTAAACCGAAAAATCCAACATAAAGAAACAATTGTTAAATGAAACAAAAATGGTCATAAATCATCGTGAAAAGTATGAATCAAATGAATTTGAGTTTCAATTCTCAAAACTAAACCGAAAAATCCAACATAAAGAAACAAGTAGATTGTTAAATGAAACAAAAAATGTCATAAATCATCATAAATAGAACGAATCAAAGGCATTTGAGTTTCAGTTCTCAATGCTAAACCTAACTAAACCGACATAACAACAACATATTGTCTAAAACCACATTGTTAAAAACAAAAATCTAGTAAAATCAAAAACTATGATGCATATATTATGATGCCTCAGGGAACAAATATGAAAACATATTCATAAAACTTATGAATCCAACACATAAAAAAAACTTAGATTTCATCATTCCCACATGAACTAGCTTACAATTCAATTTCCATATAAGACAAATGTTATGAAACTTTACTGTTTTCTAAACATAGATGATTGCAAAAAAACTTGTGAACCCCACAAAAACACACAAAATTAAATAAAGCAATCGTTAATTTTCCTCATACAGCATCAAAACGATCAATTTGGGTACAGAGATATTTCAAAATTTCATATCAGATCGATAACACAGAGAACTAATCTCAAGCAGTATGAAACATTAAGATCAAAATCAAAGCAGGATTGAGTAAGATTTGACGTAATACCTGTGAAAATTCAGAGACGATCAAGCTATTCGAGTGAACGGAGATATCGAGAGAGATTTTTCTGAGAATTGTGATGATGATACCATTGTGAAATTGTGGATGATTTGGGGGTTTTATAGAGAGAAAAAAAGTTTTGATTTTTTTACTTTAGAACTAGGGATAATAATATTGGTCAAGAAAATAAATAATATACAATCGTATATTTGACCAAATGTTCTCTTTTCATTTGTGCATTTATTGTGAATGACTACAGTTTATGGTGAATAATTATAATCATATTTTATAATATAAAATAATAATATATTTTTTTGATATTTTACTAAATATATTTTATTTTTTATTTATAAATTATTATAGTAGATGTTGATAATATCATTTTCTACTTTGTATGTGTGTTCAAACATGACAATTGGCTTAATGTTTTGAACATTGTTTTGTTCAAAATTGATTTCAGAATATATATTAAATTTATGTAGATTTTTATTTTATTTTATTAAATTATTTTATAATATATGTTTCATTGATTCAGTGATAAATAATTATAATGTAAAACATTTGTCCACAGATTAATGTCTAAAAAAACACCTAAATCACTTGCTCGATTTTGAAAAATATCAACTAATTCTTTATTATCACCTTCAGAATATACTCTTAAAAATCATTTGATCCAACAATGTTGCATCGCCATTAAAAGAGCTTGTATTTTATTTTCCAACATGTTCATAGTAGTTTTTTCTTCTAGAGTGTATTGAACCCATTACATTGTAACCTCGTAATACTCAAGGTCGTTTTAACTATTCACAATTATTTTATATTTTTTAATCAAAATTGTTTTTAATCTAAAATATGTTTAAACATATCTTAAAATCTACAAAAAATACCTCTAAACTAATGGATATCTTAAGCGACCGTTTATGTGGCTTATCTTCCGGACCGCTATGGTAATACTCATTTTGCCTTAAATATTATTCACAAAAACAAAGCCATCCTAGTCACATTTTATCCAACTAAAATCTGGTGGTTTCCATGATATATATTTAGGAGAAGAGATTGAAGATATAGTTGGAGATTGGTTCTCCATGGGATCTCCTTTTGTTGATAATATAGAACATTTCATCTTTTCCATATGTGCCACTAAATTCAGGGAGGAAGTTGATATGTGTTGTAACTGTGAAGATGAAATGATAAATTTAAAGCTCTCCATATTTGCTTTACATAACCACATTCAAAGGAAGTATGTTATATAAAAAGTATTGACTTATGTGTCTTCGTTTTATTGCTTCACTTGTAGTAAAAATATAGATAACAATCTCCATAGAAAATGTTATATTTTGGAGCAAATTTCACGTTCCAAATTTGCTTCTTTAGGATTTGCTTTTCTGGTGTTGGATTTAGTTGATGACCTTCATTGATGTGGGTTGATAATGAGATATTATCTAATATGCCCTTATTTGTTAAAAAATAATTTTTTACCCTTTCTAAATCACAATACCCATTTCTAATTGTAAATTACAAAAATAACCTCCCTTTCTTTTTTCTTAAATTGTGACATGTGTCTCATCTTTTAAATCATGACAACTGACAAGTGTCAAAATCTAAAGATACAACATCAAACAAAATTAAATAGAGAAAAAAAAGAAAAAAATTAATGGTAGTTAGTTTTATTGGTGAGAATTTAATATTTTCGCCATAAAGAAAATGACATGTGGTTTAGTTCATATTCATCATTTTCTTTATTTTATTTCTTTAATAAAAACATAATTAGAAGAAAATAATATTTTCACCATTTTAAAAATTAATGCTTCATTTGAGGTAGTTTTTTAATTTTTTTTATTTTTAACGTTTTAATATTGATATATTTATAGTTTGATGTTATAGTAAAATTATTTAGTGTATTTTAAATTATTATATTTATGAGTAAAAAAATATTTTATTTTCTATTTAATAGTTTTTTAATATTTATCTTTACATTAATTTATTAAATGAATATGTTGGTAAATTAGTATTTAAAGATTTAATATTAGAATTTTTATTAATGATTTTACGTAAAAATAGCATGTAAGCTTTATTTAAAGAGTTGTATTTTAAAAATTATGTTAATTTTTTCTCTCGTGTACTACTAAGTACAATAAGTACAACTATTGTGCAACTATGTTGAATTTGGTTTTAACTTATTTATGTTAAACAATAGTTTTAAATCAATATCATATTTATAACTTATGAAAATATAATATTTTGAGTTTATCTTCATGTTTTAGTTATTATTATCTTTTAAAAATATTTTCCTTATTTCTCAATTTATAAGCACATTTGATCATACTTATATTCTTAGGGTTTCCTTTGGTTTAGAATAGTAGAAATTACCAAAAAATTGAAAAATGTTTTTTTTGTGTTATTTTATTCTATGAAATGATATCAAATGTGTTTTATAAATTTAATGTCATAAGTACAACTACAAATTATTTATTTTAATTATGATACAACTGAATAATTTGTTTTCCATCAAAATACAATTATGCATGATGAAAAATACAACTACAAATTTGGTACAACTAAAATAATCTTATGTTGAGTAGATATTAACAAATTTAAATACCAACACAACAAAAGTATAAAAAATGAAGTTTCTAAAAAATTAAAAATAAGTTACATTTCGAATACAGATCCTAAATGAATACCATGATTTATAAAAAATGATGAAGACGTGGAAGAGCTATTTCTAGGTGTTTTAAGTATGTTAATGATTATGTTTCATATTTTTTAGTTTATGTTGTTGTTTTATGTGTTAAATGATTGTTGTATTTCAAATATTTTGTTGGTTTTTTCTCTCTCACGGTACTACTAAGTATAACACTGGTGCAGCTATGTTGAATTTGATTTGAATTATTTATATTAAATAATCGTTTTATGTCAATAACATATTTATAACATATAAAAATATAATCTTTTAAGTTTATCTTCATGTTTGAATCATTATTATCTTTATTGAAAAATAATTTTGTTTATTTCTCACATTATAAACACATTTGATCAATAAATTTCTTATACTCATAAGGTTTAATTTGGTTTAGGATACTAGAAATTATCAAAAAGTTGAAAAATAATTTTTTGTCATATTTTCTTCTATAAAATGATATATAATGTATTTTATAGATTTAATGTCATAAATACAACTACAAATTATTTATTTAAATTATGGTATAACTAAATAAATTGTTTTCCTCCAAAATACGACTATATACAATAAAAAAATACAAATACAAATTTGGTACAATTAAAATAATCTTATGTTGAGTACATATTAAAATAGCACTAAATTTTACCAAAATGTTTAAAAATAAATTTTCATCATAATTTTTTTATGAAACAATAATAAATATAATTTATAGATATAATATCATAAATACGACTACAAAATATTTGTTTTAATTGTAGTACAACTACTTAAATTGTTTTTTTAATCAAAATACAACTATGTACATTGAATAATACAACTACAAAATTTGGTATAAATAAGATAATCTTATGATGAAACATTTTTTCAATACTTTGTTTATTTTTGTAGTCGATTAATTTTTATTTAATATACCAAAATCTGTTATATGTTTTTTAATTTTTAGGTATTTTTAATTAGATAAATTGATCATAATAATTGATAATAATTTTATAGATGTAATTTCATAAATACAACTTCAAAAAATTTATTTTGATTATGCAACAATAATTTTATATATTTTTATTCGTTAAATAATTAATATTTCTTAAATATATATTTTAAGGATGAGCATAAATACAAAATTGAATCTGAAAATCTAAAACCCGAACCAACAAACTCGAACCGATTTAGGTGATAAAATCAATCAGTTTATGGATTAAATATTTTTTAGTTTTGGTTCGATTTTGGATTCATATTTTGGTTTTTCGGTTTATCCGAATTAAATCAAATTATATAACAATTTTTTGTGTTTTTATTTTTTGGTTCGATTTTACGAAATCCCAGTTCTTTGGATTTTTTTTCTTGATTTTTTTTTATTTTTTGGATTTTCAGATTTTTTTGGATTTCGTATTCGGTTTTTCGGATTTGTTTTTTATTTCGAAAAAGTTTTGTTTTTATAAAACTGGACCGAAAAAATCCTATCCAAAACCAAAACCAAATAAAACGGTTTATGTTTGGATTTTAATATGTTCTACTTCGATTATTTGAAAATTGAAAAATCCAAACCGAACCCGAATGTCCAGGTTTAATTTTTCTAAAAAAATTAAATATTAAAATTATTATTTTTTTCTTAATTAAATTTAATTTACTTTTTTTGGAATTTTGTTTAATAGATTAAAGTAAAATTGATTTTAATTTTTTAGGGCTAAGGCCTATACTATTGTGTAAAAGGTGTGACATGTTTGTAAATAATTAAGTTTGGTTAAAAGTTTAAGTCTTTTACTCCTCCTATTTAGCATTTAAATTTAATTGAAAAAATATGAATAATGGATAAGGGATATATTGGAAAAAAATTTCATGTGGAGAGGTATTGCAGAAAATTGCCCGTTGATAACTAATATGCTGACTAAATAGTATATAACACATATTTGTTGTAGTGTCAGCCTAAGAAAGTCTCCCTAGATTTGTGGCAAATCTTTAGATTTAAAAATTTATTAATATCTTTGGATCTACCATCTCTCTCACTTTCATTTCATCCTAGTATGTGCACTATGTCATTAAGACAATCTTTGACTTTACAATTTGGGATTGTATCATTTTTCTTTAAAAGTGCAAGTGGGGGAGGGATGAAGGGGTAGCCATGGATCTAACTAAGTGTTTGTCAATTGTCATTGTACCATCATCTATAACAAACCATAGTCCTTTTATCAGTAAACTGTGACCTTGGAGAATTGATTTCCAAATAAAAGAAGTCGTATTTAATTTCCATGTGTTGCGTTCAAGATGTTTGTATCACTGAAATATCTACTTCTCATAACTCTCGCCATTAAGCACTTAGGATATTGTAATATTCACTGACTTTGTTTCCTGAACAATGTTAAATTTAAGCTTTCAAGTTCACGAAACCCTAGACCACCTTACTTTTAGGATATCAAAACCAGTTCCAAGCTAACCAATGCATTCTTTTTTATCCTTTCTCTTGCTCCATCAAAATCAGTTAAATAGTGCATTAATCTTCAAAAATATCTTTTGGTATTGTATGCATTCATTGAATATATCAGCATTGTTAAGGCAACAGATTTGAGAAGTACTTCCTTACCTTCTTGTGGAATTTTTTTTATTCCAACCTTGAGCAGCCCCGGCCCAAATCTTTTACGACCCCTAGGGCGAGATAAAAATCGGTCCCCTTTACATTTACTAAAACATATAAAAAAACAATTAAGCTTCATACCTTAAACTGTTCCAAATTACAAAAAATTTAATCTGTAAAATAAAATTCAATACTTATTATAAAAATAAATAAAAATATCATATAAAACTGTTTTTTCGAACTTTAGTAGATGAAAAATCATGAATAATAGTATCAAAATCCATACCTTCCAATATTTTTTTTTAATACATAAAATAGCTAAACCATTCAATCTTTCCTCAGACATTGAAGATGTAACATCCGTGATCCGGTTAAGAGTCATTAAGTCGGTTTAAGGTTATGGTTTGCCGAATTTAGTTTAATGGAATGGTTTGTCGATCCTGGCCAGGTCGGTTTACTGTGACGTTGAACCGAATAAATCGAACCATAGCAGTTGGACCGACCCATAAACCGAATTGTTGCTGTGAATTGAGTTCCGGAAGTTTCAGAGAATCAGAGTGTGGTTGTATGAATAGATGGAGACTGCTGTGAGTTAAATTGATTGGGTTTAGAAGCCCAAAATATTTAGAGGAATAATTAAAAAGAATTGGGCTTGGAAACCCAACAGATTTTTTAATTATGATTTAATTGGGTTA
>KE156769.1:8707-32869 GCA_000411055.1 Leavenworthia alabamica
CGCCAGGTGGCAGTGAGTGAATCGCCTGTGGTGATAGAGCTACTTCCGATAACCGCCATGGATTCGATGGCATTCACGATTGCATCTCGCTTCGTGGCGTCTTTCTGGGTTCTCAGACCACGATCCTGGTCCGAGATCAGCTCCAGCAGGTTCCGCTTGGCTCGCTGTGCTGCTGGCTTCGAGAAGATCGAACAGCTTGTTCGAAGACTGCGCGGGACTCCGACTGGAGGACATGCAGAGACCGCCACCGACATGTTTGCTGTTGAATTGAAGAATTTGATCCAAAGAGGAAGAGATATCGCGAGTAAGGGATATTGGGTTTTCTTAATGAGCCTAATCAGAGAATCTGATGTTTTAAGGTTATATTTATCAGATTTTTTTTGTGGACTCTGTTCTGCTGCTGCTGAGAGTGCGACTGTTAATGCTTTTTTTCTCCTTATTCTGTAGAAGCATGGATTTCTTCAATAAATCCCTTCAAAATAACGATGATGTCATAACACCTTCTCAACATTTAGTTGGTCCCTTTGCTCTCCCTCAACCAAGCTTCCCACATTCTTTTTTAAACTATCAAACAGCTAGTAAGTTTTAAATCATTTTTCTCTTAGCAACCACTGTTCTAGCTTCCCTAGTTCATTTAAAAGTTTTTCTTCTGAGTACTTATAGTACTTTACTAATGTAAACAATCTGCTTTTTTTAGTGTTTTTTGTTTTCTTTAGTGATTGAAAATCTAGATTATGAAGTACTTTTTTTTAAGTGTTAATATATTAAATGGGTGAAAATTCTTTTTCAGAATGAATTATTTCACCAGTACATTTTTTAATATGAACTAAACAACAGTGCTAAAACCTATATGAACTAAATTTTAATTTAAATTATCTACATAAAGTTATGAACTTATCGTTGTTAACATTAAAACAACATTGACTCTAATCCCGTTAATATTTTCGTTTAATCGAACATGTGGTCGTTTAAACCACTTAATAATGACAAAACGACGATTTGTTCGATGGAATAATTTCTTAAATATATTACCGCATCCCCAAGAGGTAGGCCCACGTCGTTTAAAAAAAAAAAAAAATTGAGGCAAAATTAAAATTAGGTTAACCCACATTTTCTTCTCCTAATCTATTGACTACTCTCAACTTTTCTTCTTCTTCTTCCTACGAAGCATGAACCTCATCAAGCTTCAAAATCGACTCACACTAAGTTTTCTCTTAATCCATCTCTTGTCTTCACACAAAATGAAGGGAGACCAGCCAAGATGTAAGAGAGGACTCGGAATTTCTTAGGGTTAGGTTTCGTTGCCATTATTGGTTGGAATCTGAAATCTGATGAAGATGATGATGATTGATTTGATTATGAGATCGAAGTGGTGAGCTCGTCTCTCCAAGTTTGTCTTCTCTGCTGCTTTACTGTTGCCAACTTGACAACAATACAACATGTGTAAGCTAATGTTGCTGAATAAAAAAAAGAGATATTATATAAACTATTTCTTATAATAAAAGTAAACATAAAAGACCTTTATATTATAAACTAAACTACATAATTTTTTGATGCAAGAAATTTATTTTTTGGGAGCAGTCGCTAGATTAGGAAGAAGAAAAGTTTGGGTGACGTAAATTTAATTTTGCCCTTTTTCTATTTTTTTAAACGACGTCGTTTCGTCGTTGTTAAGTGCACTAAACGACTACATGTTCGATTAAATGAAGATATTAATGGTTGACTAACAGAATTAGAGTCAATATTGTTTTAATGTTAACGAAGATAAGTTCATGTAGATAATTTAAATTAAAATTCAGTTTACGTAGGTTTTAACACTATTATTTAGTTCATATTAAAAACGCACGGTTGAAATAGTTCAGTCTGAAAAAGACCTTTTACCCTGTATTAAATACCAAAAAGTCACAATTAAATAGAATACATACGTAAAAAGAGAAAAAAAAAAGTGGAAGGAAGGGACGAGGGTCTTTTTATTATTTTACTTAGCAAGTCCAATAGGGGCAAGTTTCATAAAATGATAAGAGGACCGTTTGAAGAGAAAGTAGGAGGTCGGTTGCCACATTAAAACCTGACTTGGCAAACCCAGTGGGAAAAATCCCAGAAAGAAAATGAGTACAACCTGAACAAAGAGAAAAGTCGAGTGGCAATATGAACAAAGAGAGCGTGGTCAACGGTGAAGGCAGAATTGGCCAAGCTGCAATCCGAACCAAGCTTGAAGAAGTGATGGTGATGGGGAGGGTGCGGTGGTACGAGCTGAGTTGAGTGTGAGGGCCATAAGCTTCGCCTTCGTCGTGATGACGATATCTCGAACTAGCTGTTGAGATGGTCTAGAAATAGCAGTGTGCAACCGAGCATTCTTCTCTCTCCATATTGTGTACACTGCTGCATGAACTAGTAAGTGTGAAATAATCCTCAGCTGCAAAATCAGAGAGGATGTCGGAAGCCACTGTAAAATAAAAGAAAGATCCAAATGAATAGGTGACATATGTAAAAGATGATATAAGATAGATGTAGAATAATGGCAAGAGAAGAATAGATGCTCCCTGGATTCATCGGCTGAAGAGCAGAGTAAGCAGGTAGATGGGATGGTGGGTGAGAAACGACGATGACGGCCCCTGGTAGCCAACCTATCTCATATCGCTATCCAAGTGGTGAAGGAGTGCTTAGGAACCGTGGCTGCAAACCATACCTGCTTGTGCCAAGAGACGTCTGGAGGAGGGGGATAAAGGTCGTTAAAGATCCAAGAAATGGAAAGGCAAGGCTGGAAGTCTATGATTTGTGGGTCCTCTCCTCTGTAGACCCATATGTAAGTGTCGGACGTCATAGGACGCAAAAGGATGTGAGCATCGGGAAGGGTGCCTCTGAGGAAGGATATGATCGGGTTGCGAGACCGCTGGGACAGCCGCCACTGACCCTCATGAAGAGCTCGGGACACCGTCGCATCCATAGGGATGCATGTCATGGGTATACCTGTGGGACCAATCAACTGGTATAAATAGCCAAGCTCTGTCCAGTTATCGTGCCAGAATGAGCAGGACGTGTTTGAGCCAATCTGAAAATAGATAAAGGGCCTAGATATTGTACGCAGTTTTAATATTCGATTCCACATCCAGCTACCATATATATTAGAATGATGGGCAGTCAAGAATGTAGACGGGCCAAAAAGGTGGTGTTTCGCCCAAGATACTTATAAAGAGCCTGCATTGAGGAGTATCTATATGAACTTGAGACTTAAAACCTTGTTCCATGTGACTAGTCGACGAAGATCAAGACCATGTGACTAGTGAGGAGCATCCATGTACTATTAGTAAATGTTCATAGGATTTTCTTAAATGTTTGAATAAGATATGTTACTTAAATTTAATTGATGTGTTTAAATTACTTATGTTAAAGGATTTTAAATATATAATTAAAATTTTTACATTTTTTGTTATTTATAAGGAACTTAATTAGTAAACAGTAAATATATAAAAATATATTACTATATTCAGTTTTATTTAAAATAATATTTTAAATTATAAATATATAAAAATACAGTAAAAATAAAGGTAATATCTTACATTAATGTAAATTTATTTTAGCAAAAATATTTCTTATATAAAAACATGGTCAGTTCCATAAAGATAAAATCTGTGTTGAATTATCAATTATGGGACAAAAGTAAATAATAAGCCGGATCAACAATGCAAACATGGGGCATGACTGAGTCCGCGTTAGAAAAGAGGGCCAACTGCTCCCATGCCGCCGTGGCTGCCAAAAATCTCGCACGTGGAAAGGAACGATTCCAACTTTATCGATAGCACCAAGAATTCGATGAATCTTTCCTTTCTAGTTTCTGCTACGTTTTCAGTTTATTAATAAGATTACAATTCAAATTTTAATATTCACTTTTACCAGATCCCGATTCCTCTTTGTCTTGTTCATCTTCTTACAATGGTAGAGCTCCTTTCCTTATTGTGAAGATCACAGATGGTTTTTTATTGGAAATATCTAATGGAACCACATATTTGATTTGTATGTTGTTACAGTCAGAGGAGATGGATAAGTACAACAATTTATCTGATTTTCTCAAGGAATTCTACATCCCTACGTACATCCTCTCAGGAGATGAGGAGAAGCTCTACAACAACACTCATTCACCTGCGAGCCCTGTACTTGTCTTCATCAATACCAAAAGCGGTGGTCAGTTAGGTGAAGAACTCATTCTCACTTACCGATCTCTTCTCAATCACAATCAGGTGTTTGATCTTGGCCTTGAGACTCCAGATAAAGTTCTTCGTAGAATCTATCTTAACCTGGAGAGGCTTAAAGATGATGATTTCGCTTGTCAGATTCGGGAGAAATTGAAAATCATTGTAAGTTGTTACAAAAACTAATTAGCCAAAACAAATAAATGAGGCTCATTCATTGTTGTCTTTAGGTTGCAGGAGGTGATGGCACTGCTGGTTGGCTCCTTGGAGTTGTATGTGACCTTAAATTATCACATCCTCCTCCAATTGCCACTGTACCTTTGGGTACAGGAAATAATCTTCCCTTTGCTTTTGGATGGGTAGGTTTATATCCTTGGCTATCTTATCTTTTCTACTATATAAACATAAGTACCATGCTTTTCAATCTCTACACAGGGAAAGAAAAATCCTGGAACAGATAGGATTTCTGTGGAGGCGTTTTTGGATCAAGTCTTCAAGGCAAAAGTGATGAACATTGACAAGTATGTACATATATATATGTCCACTGTTTATACTTTTTGGGTGAATAACTAAGTGGTGGATACATTTCTGTTTTGAAGTTGGCACATACTTATGAGGATGAAAACTCCTAAAAAAGGTTCTTGTGATCCTGTTGCACCTCTTGAGTTACCACATTCGTTACATGCTTTTCACCGTGTTTCTCCAACAGATGAACTTAATATGGTAACATATCCTATTTTCCTGCCAATTATATATATATATACCTGTGCCTTATGTTTAGACACCCTTCATCTTCATTTTTATTTCTCAGGAAGGCTATCACACATTTCGTGGGGGATTCTGGAATTACTTTAGCCTTGGTGAGGAATCTAACTTTGCCTTAGTTGGATGGTTGATGAGCTAGCAGTCATTATTACTTAGTCCCTTTGAGTGTCATTATAATTATTTAGATAACAAAACCCTGAAGCCGAAATTAAATAAACAAAACCAATTCATTGCTATTCTTTTGTTAGTATCATTGATGATCATCTTGATTATTATTTTGTTTCTATTGTGCTTATGCAGGAATGGATGCTCAGATATCGTATGCGTTTCATTCTGAGAGGAAGCTGCACCCTGAAAAATTTAAGAATCAGCTGGTTAATCAGGTACTTTCCTTTTGCTTTTGGTCTGCTTACTCATTTCTTACAAGTTTACCATTCGGATTTTCTTTCTCCAAATTGTGGGAATACACCTTCACTGGGATTTAAAGAATAAATACTTTGCATTGGCTTCACACTCCCTTCTCAAAATGCCAGAGTACGTATGTAAAGCTTGGTTGCACTCAAGGATGGTTTTGTGCCTCTCTTTTCCATCCTGCGTCACGGTGAGTAAGATTTTCATATCATTTCCGTTTCAATTTTTTTTTTGTGATTTTGAGTTTGACTTCTCATTCAAATTTTTATTTTGATTCTGATGTGGGGGATTCTTGGACATGAAGGATTATCAATTGTGTCTTATGCTTTATTTTTAGTATGTTATTATAGTGTCAGTAATTGGAAATTAGGTGCCAAGGATTATTTTATGCATATGTTCCTTATTTGTTCTTGGGCATTGTTGTGTGCAAAACAATGTCAAATTTGGAACATTCTGCGACATTAATGTAGAACTTGTAATATTATGCTGGTTATGTATTCTTGACTTTTTGGCTGTAGTTTGATTTATATATGATTTTGTTCTCTTGCACAATGTAATAGAAAGCTTTATGGCTTCCTCTGCAGGAACATAGCTCAGCTTGCCAAGGTTAAAATTGCAACTAGAAATGGCCAGTGGCAAGACCTCCACATACCACATAGGTAATTTTAGTTCATCCTGTGTAGATGGTTCTGAGGGATAACTAGATGCAGACCAGGATGGACATGTTGGATAGTCTTGGGATTTTTCTCTGTGTGGGTGGGACATTTAACTATGTATGTGGTTACTCAAATGTAACAAAGCAATGCTCTACTTTCTTGCAATATGCGGTTCATGCTCGAATATAAACCATGTTACTATTCCAATCCCAACATTTGTTTCTACTCTCGCAGCATCAGGTCCATCGTATGTCTGAATCTGCCTAGCTTTTCTGGAGGACTAAATCCTTGGGGCACACCAAATCCCAAGAAACTAAGTGAGGTAGGTTTCTTTAAAACTCTTGACATTGCATGAATGCTGCAAATAGAATAATTTTCTTTATTCATCTTCGCCATGGTAAAACATTAATATGCATGTGTTTTTCTTGTGAAACAACAGAGAGACTTGACTCCACCTTTTGTAGATGATGGACTTATTGAGATTGTTGGGTTTAGAAATGCTTGGCATGGTCTTGTGCTGCTTGCTCCAAATGGACATGGGACACGACTTGCCCAGGTAAAAACACACACAAATACATAGAGATATGATGATTGAGTGCATACAAATGATAACTTATTTGATTAGGCAAACCGCATTCGCTTCGAATTTCATAAAGGTGCAACCGACCATACATTCATGAGGATGGATGGGGAGCCCTGGAAACAACCACTGCCACTGGATGATGAAACTGTGATGGTAGAGATTTCACATCTTGGCCAAGTGAACATGCTTGCAACCCATGACTGCCGATCCAGAAGCACGTTGGACACTTCAACACCCCGACATCAGGATGCTGCAGAAGACTATGATGATAATGAAGACGATTCAGTGGCTGAAAGCGAGGAATTCAGAAAGTTTGGTGCTGCGGATACCTTCAAGATTCCTGATGAGGTTGATATTTCCCAACTTAGTTGATAGCTTACCATTTTCAGTGTTGATTCTATGCATTTTTCCCGATTTTTTTGGTCACAATGTAATAAAGAAGCTAGCTAGCAACGAGTGATATAGATTGATACCCATCTTTTTTTTTCTTTTCTGTTTCTGTGGTTGTTAACGCTTAATATCCTAGATAGCTAGCTATGGAATGTATCTAGATTAATAGGGGATTACCCCTTGTTTAAGGCGCATGGACAGTGCAAAGACGCCAAAGGCCTTAACATGAAATGAGTTTTGGAGGTTCATTTTGACGTTTTTGTAGGGAGAACACAGTAACATAAAAAGACAGTGCTTCAAGGAAGACGAATTCACAATTTGATGGTTTCTTTCCTGTCAAGGCACCTAAATCTTAAACTAAACTGTCATATAATAGTAACGGCACAACACTACATGCATCAATGTGTATATACATACCATTTATGGAAAAAATTCATGTGATTGAAATAAAAGCAAACATGTTCTTAGAAGTGGGCAAAGTAGTCGATGTTGCCAAGAACAAAATATAAAAAGAACAACGGATTGTTTATTCAACCAAGAAAGATGGGTTACAATATAAGAGTATTTCCCACACACTTAGAGATTGTTTCGTTAGTTTTCTGAGATTCGGCTCTTTCCCCTCTCTTCTTCTTCTCCCTGAGTTACCACAATTACAAAATATCCAAGTTAGGATCTCTATATCTATATAGTAGTTTCATCGTGCAGCAAGCACCAAAAATGCTTAAATAGACCAGTGATTAAGTATCAAATACCTCTCGACATACTCCTTTAGTAATTCCTTGGCTTGAACAAGTTTAGACAGCAGGTTGCGATAGACATCAAGGTCCCGATCCACGCTTTTCTTGTTGATATTTAGGAATGCACAAAGCTGTTTCATGAGACACAAAAATCAAAAATTACTTGTACGAGAACAATGTGAACTAGCAACATTCCTTGCTCTAGAACTAGTCCAATATTGGTGACAATCAGTTCATCACAAGATTGATGCAAAAAAGAGTTTCAACATGTTTAAGACAAATAGAATTACCTTGTCCAAGACAGTAGGATCAGTTGCACTTGCAAGTTCAAGCAAACGAAACAGCCCAACAGCGAAGAACCTGCTGTAACTAAAGCCCTCCTTAGTCGCAGCTCTTCCTGCAATATCCTTTAGAATTGCTTCAACTTCTCCTTCCCTAGAGGAAAACTCAAGTAAAGAAGCAGATGTTTGACTTCTGGCCCAATCCTCCATCTTCTGCGCATCAGTTCTGTTTGAAGCCCAAAGGAAAAAACAAACTCTTTACAAAACCCTTCAATAACAAGACATTAAGGAAAAGATGAGAGCTAAACCGGTATTGGTTAGGATCTTCATTCAAGGCTTCAATGTAAGCTTTAAAAATAGCATCACGATCTTGATCAATTGGGTATCCATCCATGAGCTGATCATATACAGTAACAAAGCCAAGTGCAAAAACAGGATCGTAACGATAAGTCTTCTTATACCTCATCAAATGCTGCTGTACAATAAGCTCTTGTAAAACAGTGTTGTAAACACTTGGGATAGGTCGTTTATAAGCTTTTAGGAAATTTGACTTTGTCTCTGACACAGGAGGCACATCTGATCATATTAAATAAAGAAAGTTCATTTTTTTAAAACTCTGATTCAGTCATATACAAAGGAGCAAATGTGAAGATAGAAAAGTTCTCACCGGTAACAGTGGACATGCAGTGAATAAGAGATCTCGAAGTTGAATGGGATATCAAAGTGTGGCGGGAAAACTTCGTGTAGATGGGAATTGCGGAAGCGAGTGGACGAGAAGGTGCGAAATTAGAGATCTTGTCTGATTGTCCTAACGCTGGAAAAGAAAGATAAGCGATTGCAGCTACAGCCATTGGGAATGTTGAAAAAAAGAAAGAGAAAGAGAGCTTAATCAACCATGGAAGGATCTGAGGTTTAGACTAGCGAGGGGGATGGCTTATCTAACTCCAAGAGTTGTTGCTAGTTTGACACGTGTCTATTGTACTTCTTTGTGTGTGAATGAGGCCCATTTACTTTGCTACGTACCAAAAAAGCCCATCATGCAGGAGTGTTCCAACCAATCTAGCAATGTCAAAATCGCTAATACATGTGCTAGTATCAATATTGTCATCATCAAAGCAAGATGAGCAATCACTAGTCTTGATGATTGAGCCATTATATGAACATCAACAATGGTTATGTTTTGTTTTTCTTTTAGACAAGTGACTCGTCAAAAATGTTGTGGTCGGCCTAACCGCCTAAGCAGCTAATGAGTATACACTGTATAAAATATATATCCTAACAATAACATCAATTTTCTTGATTTTTCAATATATCACATTTTATTGACTTTTTTTTTGTCAAAACTAATCTAATTAATTTTATTTTTTTGTCTAGACTGATAGCATATTCTTGAGCACAAATTTATTTTTATATATTAAAAACATAATACTACTTTGAATGTTTACATGAAGCTTAATTAAAGACCGGACAAGGCACAGTGTCGTTCATATATATTTTGTTTATTTAATAAGAACATTAATTGGAGGCATTAATGAAGGTCACACAAAAGAAGGGTCCTAGAAGATAAATTGAAGGTGATTGCATACAAAAGTGTTTTTACAGAGGAAGTTCATGACACTCACCAAAGCAGCACGAACGAAGTCCAAGTTTATAATTAGACTTCTCCTCAAAATTTATATCATTTCATATGTTTGATCTTGTTTTGTTTACATGTGACTCTCCTCTTCTCTACCGTGACTCTCTTCAATGTTAACGATCATATATACCTTGTTATTCGCCCGTACGTACCACAATCTACTTCATCCCAATTTTCAAACTTTACTTGTCAAAATATATCATGAAGTCTCTTCTTCTCCTTGCTTTTTTCCTCTCTTTCTTCTTTGGCTCTCTCTTGGCTAGGCATCTCCCAACAACCTCTTATCGAAGTATGTATAGATGTTCCTCTCTCTTTTTACCAACCTCTTCTTCAAGTTCTCTAACATTTTCATGTTCAGGTCATCATCATGTGGGAATGGCCGGGAAACTGAAGCATCAAAGGAGACCTGACACGGTTCAGGTGGCTGGGTCTAGGTTGCCGGACTGCTCACATGCGTGTGGCTCGTGCTCCCCTTGTCGTCTTGTGATGGTTAGCTTTGTGTGTGCAACGATTCAAGAGGCTGAGACTTGTCCAATGGCTTATAAATGCATGTGCAACAACAAATCATACCCCGTCCCATGATCAACCCCTTACATACTATACTATATGCATTCAATCATTTTGTTTTCCCTTTGCTTCTTTAGGTACTTGACGATGTGTATGTATCAAATGCATCTTTAGTTTCTTCTCTCTTTTTTTCATTTGATGCTTCAATACCTCCAGTCATAGGAATCTTAAACACAGTTTTTGAACGAAATTAATGTATTTAACAACGATGAAAGCCACTCAACTATTTGGGCTCTTCCACTGTGTATTATGGGCCATGAGGCATCATTTAAGACGGCAACAACAAAACTTACATGTTGTTGTTACCACCAAATTTTGGAGGCTCTGTAATAACAGGCACATTGGTAACAACTTAAAACACCACCTATTTTCAACCATATCATCTCACCTTCGTTAAATGTTCTCAAAATTAGCTCAATATTTCACTATATACATACACAAGCCTCCCCTCCACAAGATCAAACAAACACACGACCATCATCTTTACTTATCTACTACAAAAACAAATAATGGCTTCTTCCATTCTCAAATCCTCAGTCATTATTGTGCTGTTAAGCCTACTGCTTGCATCTGCAGAGAAAGTGAGCGGACTGCGTCACATTCCCAAGTCCCCCAAGGGCAAGACTATTGATGTCAAACACCCTGACTTTCTTGTCACCATTGAGCCTAGACCAACTGTTCTCATCCCCGGCGTTGGAAGGTTCTTGCTTCCTCCCAAATGTAAGAAACCTTTCTACCCTTACAATCCCGTCACTGGAGCTCCCATTACTGGTGGAGGACTTCCATCGTATAATGGTGGACAAGGTGCCGGAACTCGCACCCAACTCCCTGGTGGTGATGATACACTTGTCCCAAACCCTGGATATGAAACTCCAACCCCGACCACTGGACCAAGCTCTGGAACCAGCGGCCAAGTTCCACCAGTGCCACTACCCTAATTTATTTATTTTCAATCTGTCAACGAATAAGATTTTGTTAGATGCAAAAGGGTCTACTTTGGTGTCTTATGTCTTGGTTAGATAATTATCCCTCTGGTTTACCATCTCTATATGTCTGCTTGAAAAGTGAGTCTTGTGTCATGTTCTTCAGTTTATGTCGTCAGGTGAATCTATTGCACTTTTTTTACATACCAATATATAAAATAAAAATGTTATGCGGATACATATAAAGACTCCAAAAAAAGTGATAGATCCTACTCACGACAAAAAAAAAAGGTAAATTAAAAAAGTTGAAATCGTAGAAGAAGACTATGAATGACCAAACTGTAAACCAATCATAAGTTCATAACCATACGATACACTGATGGGAAATAGACAATGAAACATCATAATATACATCATCGTTTAGCATAGTAGCAATCTCTAGAGGACAATGATAGTTATTACATTATTATTCAGAACTTTGTGGATAAGTGTTTTCAATGGCTTAACCGAAGAAAAAACAAAGCAAGAGAGTGAAAGAATTCACATACAATAGTGTAATCTTGAATGAGTATCTACACGAAAGTAGAAGAAGAAGGAGCAACTCGATCAGCCTCTATCATCGACTTTATATAGTACTCTCCTGCTTTATACGATGACCTCACCATTGGCCCTGATGCTACGTACCTGAATCCCTGTTTACCACAAACCCATTACATTTAGCCTTTTTTTCTATCTCAACTAATAAAACAAGTAAGGGACCAATCCATTACCATTTCCATGCCAAGAAGCCGATATCTCTCAAAAGCTTCTGGTGTCACGTACTCAGCTACTGGCATGTGCCGCTTAGATGGTCGCATATATTGGCCAAATGTCATAACATCAACCCCTGCTGCTCTGACCTTCTCCATTGTCTTGACCACTTGATCAGGGGTTTCTCCACATCCCAACATTACTGAAGTTTTTGTTAAGGTGCCTGCAGGTGCATGCTCCTTAGCCATCCTAAGCACATCCAGTGACTGCTTAAAGTTAGCACGATTATCGCGCACAAAGCTTTGAAGCTCTTCAACTGTTTCAATGTTGTGGGCAAAGACGTCAAGACCCGATTTGGAAACTTTCTCAACACATCTATCATCTCCACGGAAATCAGGAACTACAACATCAAAACCGAAAACAACCTCAAAAGTTCATGATTTCAAACCCAAAAATCTCAATCTCACAACATCATCATTGTTATTACCTAGTGCTTCTATCAACATCTCCGGCTTCAAGACTTTCAATCTCTGTACAGTTTGAGCAAAATGGCCACTTCCCTGATCAGGTAAATCATCACGATCTACACTTGTGATGACCACATAATCAACACCCCAAGATGCAATTGCTTCAGCGACATTGTTAGGTTCATTTGGATCAGGCGGTGGAGGTGTACGCGACGTCTTCACATTACAAAACCTAAAATAATATCCCTTTCAGAGAAAATGGATAATCAAGCTGGGCAATTCGGTGCCCTAGGATTGGAAGAGAAGAAATATAGTACCTGCAGCCGCGTGTACATGTGTCCCCGAGGATCATAATCGTGGCGGTGGCGGTTCCTGTTTCGCCACCAGACCAGCACTCGCCAAGGTTGGGACACTTAGCCTCCTCGCAGACGGTGTGAAGTTTAAGATCTCTCAGCTTCTTCTTGATCTGAACATACCTTTCGCCGCCGGGAATAGATTCCTTCATCCATTTAGGCTTGGGGAGAGGTTTTTTCTTGGTTCCAACCTCTACGGAATAGGTATCGCCATGGATGAAATCGGCAAGGGAAGGCGACTCATTTGCCAGCCGCGCTCGAAGAGACTCGAGGCTCTTGGGAGATTGCGTTACGGTTACAGGGGTTACCGGCGAGGAAGAGGAAGAGGAGAAGAATTTCGACGCCGGACGACTTAAACGGGAGAGTAGGGCCGATCGCGAATGCATCTCAAGGCGTTTGTTCTCTGAGAAGAGTTCAGATTATGCATTATTTCAGCAGAGGTTGAGTTTACAAGGAGATGGGTGACCCCTCCAGATCTTAGATAAGGTCTCGTTTGGGCTCTTTCTATCATAACAACAGTTCCATTACGTGTGTTCCGGCCCAGAATACAACATGGTTAGGCTTTGCGTTTACAGTTATGGGTGAGCCCATCACTTCATAGAGAAGTCTAGTCTGGGCCTTTTCTTCAAGCACAGGCTCATAAGAAAGAACTCGAATGGTGATTATTACTTATTAGAGTATGCGAGAAGAAGATAGTGAAGAAGTCTACTTTTATCTTAAGGATCTTGTCTCTTTTATATGATTGTTCGTTTAACGAATTAATCTTTTTATAACGTACCAACTTAATTCAAACGGATTTCTCGATTGATTATTTCCGGTTTAGAAAACCGGATTAGGACTGAGTCGCCTGCATTTCAGCGGTTTGACCCTGACGCGCCAAACACTTTCGTTACTCTCTCCCCAATTTCTTCTACTCACAATCGCGCTGTGAATTTCATTCTCTCTCTCATTCGCTCACTGATCCCTGAAGATTGGATCTGCTGAGTCCGGTGCAATGTCTCCTTCGTTTGATGACGGCGAGGTTAATCCTTTCGCGGTAAACTTACTCGCTTGATTCCAACAATCTCATCGTCTAGGGATTATAAGCTTTGGTTGAATTGCATTGTTTCTGATCTTATTTCTCAGATTCGTATTGTTAATGTTACTTTTATTATTATTATTCTTACGATCGATTTTTTCGGTTCAATGCTGAAGGAAGAAACGTAGTCGATCGATATTGGGGTGATAGAATTTAGCAGTCGATTAATTTTTGCATATACTTTTACGTTTTCATGTGTTCGTATGGATCCATGTGGTTTGTAAGTGTGATAAAAAGTTTCAGGAACGTTTCGCTCATTCTAGGGTTGCTGATGATTTAACGTGGATGATGATTGATGATCAATTTGGCTTTCCAATTACCCAGGGATTCTATAATTTTCCTAAAAAATTTATTGGGCTTAATCTGTATTGTTTTCTATTAATCTCAGTCTTAAGAAGTGATCAGGAGAAACAAATTATGGTGGATATACCCTTTTTTATGAATGTTTGTTCTTTTGAATGAGTTCTATCTTTCTTGTTCACAACAACAGATTTTAATTATAACCAATGGACTAATTAGGAAGACTTTGCTTAGACTTGCATGTTTTTCGATTTTCATTTAGTGCTTACTCGTGGAGAAACTAGTGTATTCGAACGTTTTCCTGTCTTGGATATGATTCATGGTTTACTTACTTGCAATGGTTGTTACACACTCATATCAGTTTCTTCTCCATTTAATTGTTTCCTTTGATGTTCTAAAGATCTCATAGGTCTCCAAAGTTTAGCCTTCTTTTTGTTCCGTATAATATCTCTCATAGCCTTAAACACCATAACTGCTCTTGCTATATGTATTAACTTCTTCACCATTTTTTGTTTGTGTATGAACCTCCAGAATCCTGGAACTGTTCCAGCAGCAACGTCAAAGCTTTCTCCTCTTCCCCCTGAGACGTATGACCGTGGTGACACAATTGATATTTCTCTAGGCTCTGGAAAGGTATTTTCTTCACTCAGAGACGCTTAAGTATCAATTATATATCTCTGAGAAAATTTTATGTTTGCCAACTTCTAGGATCTGAAAGCTAAGGAGAAGGAACTCCAAGCCAAAGAGGCTGAGTTGAAGAGGCGAGAGCAGGTAATTTTTGAAACCAGCTAATGTGACATACCCTGATGATGGTCATTAGTGGATGTTCAATTATTATTCTGAAGTGTTATATGGGTAGAAGCATATTCAATCTGTCACCTCTCGTGTATTATCTAATCTGTAAATCTTGGCTACAGTGGTTTATAGTGATGCCTCTCAAGTATATANGATGCTATCGCACAAGGTATCTTTCTCATTTTTATCTTTTTTAGAAACTCGACTTTTCATTTCATGTAAGATGCTCACACTGTCATCTTTGTTTTGGTAGCCGGAATAGTGATAGAAGTGAAAAATTGGCCACCGTTTTTTCCTCTCATCCATCATGACATTTCTAATGAGATACCCATCCATCTTCAGAAAATCCAATATGTTGCTTTCACATCAATGCTGGGTAAGTATTTTTTCTTTTAAATGATCAACCCAGTCTCCAATTGCCAATTGCAACAGAGGTGGGTTACTTGAATTATTTGTAAAATCTTTATCTCTGTGTGGCAGGTCTTGTGGTGTGCCTGTTATGGAACATTATAGCAGTTACCACTGCGTGGATTAAAGGAGAAGGTTAGTCTTGGAACAGTTAAAAAGCTGCCAAGTATCTTGACGCTAATCTGCTGACTCATGTAATTTGGGTGTAGGTCCAACAATATGGTTTCTAGCTATTATCTATTTCATATCTGGAGTTCCTGGAGCGTATGTTATGTGGTATCGCCCTCTTTATCGTGCCATGAGGTATATGCGCATATTCATGCCACTTAAAGATTTTTCTTTTAAAATATTGTAGACTCTATGTGCTGCCTGTGTGTTGTGTTCCTTCATTTTAATAAAAAGTCAAAACTTACATGAGATGAGAGAAACATGTGGGATGATTTGGTTGTGTGCAGGACTGATAGTGCTCTGAAGTTTGGGTGGTTCTTCTTCACATATCTGGTGAGTTTTCCATTTGGTTTAGTGAACCTTTTTGACACATCAAAATGTGGAAGTGAGGGAGTAAAAGCTTGAAACATAAATGCAGTTTCACATAGGCTTTTGTGTGTTTGCGGCGGTGGCTCCTCCAATTATCTTCAAGGGAAAATCACTGACGTAAGTAACAAATTAATTTCTAAACACACAAAAGAAAGAGATGGAATTATTATGATGTTGTGTTTATGCAGAGGAATATTGCCGGCGATTGACGTGTTGAGTGGGAATATCTTGGTCGGGGTAAGTTGAACGTATAGGTAGCGAATAACTTAAACCGATGTAATATGGACTTTGTGTTGGAGTTGCAGATATTCTACTTCATTGGGTTTGGGTTCTTCTGCTTGGAGTCACTCATAAGCATCTGGGTTATTCAGCAAGTGTACATGTACTTCAGGGGAAGTGGGAAAGCAGCGGAGATGAAGCAGGAAGCAACAAGACGAGCAATGATGGCAGCTCTCTGACCACTGACCACACACACCTATTATTAACCCATCTCCCATTTTTTTCCATTTAACATTCAAACAGTAATCGTTAGATCCTCTCCTCTTGGAGGAGATTACTTTACTTCTCTTCTTTTTTTTTTCCCTTGATTTCATTTTACTAAGATTACATTGAACTCAACTTCTTAATTATATTAATATACTTTTAGTTAAAACATCTTCAAAGCTATTCTAAAATCCTAAAATAAACAAATGTTCATTGACAGACGCGGCTTTCTCTAGACTTGTGAATTTGTCCCCAACCCCCAAGGCTTACGTGCCCGTTAATGTATGGGGTGACCTTAAAATACGCATCATTTTGTTTGTAAAATAATGGCTACGAACAAGAAAGTCAATGGGTAATAGTTAATGTGGGAAATGGGATTCTCTGTACATTATATTAAATAGTCAAGCAGTTGAGAGTTGAGACTGTTAAGAAGATGTTGAACAAGTGGTATAATATTATTATTTCATTGTCAAATTTTGAATAATGAAAAGAGTCAACGATATCAGCGAGTCAGTTGTGTCTCTGTGACACGCGGCGTTGGTCCAAACGGTTGGATAACTTCCAAACTGGCTATTTAAGACACACATACTAAGCCTAGTTCCACAAGATTCATTCAACTAAAAAAAAAAGAAATGGCCATCTTCTGTTTCCTTGTAGACCAGAGGAAGCAAGTCCAGAGTAGGAAGCCGGCGGCTGGGTTGTGCTCAAGGTGCGGAGGAGGAGCAGTGGTTGCGGACATGAGAACTTCCACAAGATTTTGCGGGGTCCCTTTTTACCGCAAAACTTGGAAAGCTATAGTCTGTCATTACTGCGGTGCTGTGCTCAAATCTTACCAATGAGAGTCTGAAACAAACAACGTCTTGTCTTATTTTTAATTCATTTTGTTTTATTAACAAGGTACATGCCATTGTATGACATCTAGCTGTTTAGCTAATCATGTTTTGTTATTCATTTGTTTGTTCTTCTGACTAAAATGCAAATGATCCTTTTGCTTCTATTGAAAACAAGTTTGGTAAGCCACATGAATGTAATGAAAGGAATAATTCCTCAACTTGATTTACTATTCAATGCTTTTTTCTCTCTCTTTAGATCATTCAATACGCATCGCAATTTCTCATGTTTATAACCCTAAACCCAATTATGTTGGGCCGTTAATTTTCTGACCCAAAAGGCCCAATCCATTAACCCTAAAATTGAATTATAAAGTATAAAAACATCTTTCAACTCTCACCATCTCCATTGATTCCGATTCAAGCATCGAACTGGTGAGTGTTCCTCGTTCCTCCTTGTTTGCACATCAGATCGATCTCCATTATCTTTTTTCAATCTGTTTTGTATTGTTCATCTTTGTAAATATCAAATTATGAGTTCCGATCTCAACGAAGATATATTCGATCTTAGCGTGCGCCTAGAGGAGACACTCATTCAACAAGGCTTCGATGAAGGTTACGAAGCAGGACTTGTGTCAGGTCGTGAAGACGCTCGTCATCTAGGTTTAAAACTTGGGTTCGAAACAGGGGAGCTGATTGGATTCTACAAAGGCTGCTATTTTATTTGGAATTCAGCTCTCCGTCTTGATCCAAATCATTTCTCTACTCAGCTCCATAAGCATCTAAATGATTTTAATGTCTTGCTCGATAAATTCCCGCTCTTGGATCCCGAGGACGAAGCCAAAGATCGGATTAAGGATGATCTCAGAGTCAAATTTAACATCATTTGCGCATCTCTCAGCATTTCCAAGAAACAATTGGAGTACAAAGGATACCCTAATCCTGGCTCCAATATTGACTTCTAAGAACTCCTCTGTTGTATGTATTTTGCTTTTAATAAAATAATCTTTATTGGCTTATCTTGTTTTGTGGATGTGTAAATGATGGCCACATATATATATTTGTGGTGGATAATGTTGCAGTTTCTTTTTTTATAGCCTTTTGATAATCAACAAATGCATCATGTATTATTATAGGTGGTCGAGGATGAAATGTTGAGAGAAATGCTTTGTTGTTGTAAAGTTTACATATCTGAAGCACGAAATAAGACAGCCCTTGATGCTATTGAGAGAGCTGTCAAACATTTTCCCCCAGCTGCAATTGTTAACAAGTTTGAAGATACTGCTTATGGCAGGGTTGGTTACACTCTTGTATCCTCGCTAGCTAACCAGTCATCTTCTTCCCTGAAGAATGCAGTGTTTGCTATGGTTAAGACTGCTCTCGACACTATCAATCTTGAGTTACACTCTGGATTTCATCCCCGGCTTGGAGTGGTTGACCACATATGCTTTCATCCCTTGTCTCAAACCTCCATGGATCAAGTTTCTACCGTTGCCAACTCCTTAGCTATGGATATCGGCTCCATTCTTCAAGGTCAGTGCTTAATAGATGACCTTACTCACTAACATGTGAAATCCGAGTAGCAGAACATTGCTTGTATGCTGCAGTGGATGTGTACTTTGTTGCAATCTCTATATTGAAATGTGGAGTAATATATCCTTGTGCAGTTCCTACATTTCTATATGGAGAAGCAGGGAAGGAGCAGTGCACGCTGGACTCCATCAGAAGGAAGCTGGGATACTTCAAGGCAAACAGGGAAGGACATGAGTGGGCAGGTGGGTTGGAGCATGATTCGGTGCCTATGAAGCCAGACGCAGGGCCAAGAGAGGTGAGCAAAGCCAAAGGGGTTGTAGCAGTTGGGGCGTGTGGGTGGGTGAGTAACTATAATGTGCCAGTCATGTCAAAGGATCTCAAGGCAGTGAGGAGAATAGCGAGGAAAGTGAGTGAGAGAGGAGGGGGCTTGGCTTCAGTGCAAACAATGGCACTGGTGCATGGGGAAGGAGTCATAGAGGTTGCCTGTAATTTGTTGAATCCAAGCCAAGTGGGAGGAGATGAAGTTCAGGGACTGATTGAGAGGCTTGGTGGAGAAGAAGGTCTGCTTGTGGGAAAAGGGTATTATACTGACTATACAGCCGACCAGATAGCTCAAAGATATATGGACTTGTTCATCAAATCTTAAACTTTGAAATAAAAACTTAGCTTAAATGTTGCCATCCTAGAGAAAGAATTGTTTTGTGTATCCTTTGCCCTTACTCCTTATGTCTTAAAGATGATTTTATGCATTTCTACATTATACTTTTGTTTGTTTCTACTTGCATATACATGCATGCTAGTCATCAACTAATGATGATGTGAGCATCGTGACCATGTAGTAAATAACTACAAACATATATGGGCTGTGGTCTATATGATTTCTTAACATGAAAAGATAAATCTTGTCAAAAATGAATATATATTGTGTCATAGCTGAAATTTGAGGGTCAAAAGTCTCTTGAAACAACGTGGATCAAACACACAAATAACTTGGCCTTTGAAAACCAATTTAGCACCACTACAAGTCTACAATCATGCATCTAATGATTCTAATCTAACTTCAACATTTTAACCTTGCCAGATACGTTCTACAAACTAGGTCAGAAGTTAACAATAACACAACAGTTCTATAAGGTACTTGGAAGCTGGAAAACAAAAGGTTAAAATTAGACATGCCTCCAACTAAAATTGGGAAATGGAAGCTATTCCAAAGCATATATTAGAATGAGAATGATTTGATTTTAAATCCTGTCTGTTTCAAGCATAGGATATTATGAAACACAAAACTATCAAGAATCATTCATTGCAGACATCAAAAGTGATGCATATTATTTTGCAAGTGAAACACAAAGAACAGTCACAATCTGTTGAAGGGGAAATCAAAAGTGCATGAGAATGATAGGTAAAAGGTCTTCCTAGTGGTGAAGATGAAGCTTATTGTGTAGCTTCCACAGGCTTCTTCTGCAAAGAAAAGCAATAGAGAACATGTATAAGGCCACTATCACAATAGAAAATTTGCAATGGAAGCAGAGTAAGAGCAAGAACCTCTTTTTTATCGCCGGTGGCAAGCTTGTAACCACTGTAGAAAAGTAATCCCCAGCCAGAGAGTGAAATAAGCACAAACTGTAGATTGGTAAGTCAGGGAAGAATGAATCAGCAAAAAAAACACAGCTTTAATAACAAAAACTGTCTAAAAATCTACAAAATACAAAGCAGAAGATGACAATTGATACATACATGTTCCTCTTTCCAGTTTCCTGGGTTCGTGGGCTGTTTCCAGAAATCAACCTTGGTAGATCCATGGTGATCTGCACAGAACACAAAATGTCTCAACCCACATTCTTAAACTTATACAGAGAATCAACTTATAACCCAATAATTCCAAACAACAGATTTCAAAATCCCATTTTCATCGAGAATTTGAATTAGACGTAGCCCACAAATTGATTCAGAAAAAACAGTAGATTCAAATAAAATGTCGAAAGAGAGAGGAGTACCAGCGGCGCCGGCGAGACAACGACGCTGACCAATAGAAGCGGGAACACGAGCAGATGGGATCTGAGCTAAGCTCATGGCTCGGCGAGCGAAGGATGCCATCGATCTTGTCTTTTGATTTAGGGTTTTCAAAGAATCCGATCTGAGTGGTTCCCAAAACTTTCGAGTAGATTGGGGGAAGGAAGAAGATCCCCAATAATATATAGAAATGTCGTTTCGCTATTAAACGACGCCGTACTAATCTTGAAAACCTCTGTTTCCGCTATGGCCTTCCAACTATATAAAATAATTCCTGTTCTTATTATTTATTTTTATTTTTATCTTCAGACTAGCTGAGATTGAATTTGAAAATCACCTTCATAACATATACAGTATAGTTCTAGAAGCAAACAAAACTCTTGCAAGTGCCTAGAAGTGGAATAAATAAAACTAAGAAACCAAAGATATTAATGAAAATTACATTGTTGCATAAAAGGGTGACTGTAATCAACATATCTTTCCCACAAAGGTTTGTATTTCTCTATCCCTATCTTCAACCAGGGCTTTAAGTTCCCATTGAAGTGAAGAACTGCTCCTTTCTCTATCACACGAGCATCCACATTTGTGTATCCCAATCCCAGTATATGCCATGATGACTCTAATGCCTCTGTTAACCCGTAAAATGTCAGAAGTCCTGGAGGTAATGTGCCAAGTTTCCATAAGGTCCGGTCAACATTCTTCTCTTGCCAGTAGTGGTATATGCCTGTCACATTTCTCTTCCTCCATTCAACTAAATCAAACACGTTCATCCCAAAAGCCCACCCACACGCATCTGGATCGAAATGGGAACGTATGAGCGGATGAGAATAGTTCAAGTACTTGTGGTAGCGGTGGAACGTCTCCATGCACGTCTCGACAGCCCCGTTTACATTTTTGTTTAAATCGAATGAAAAGAGAAGGGAAAGGTCCTTCTGAACTACAATGTCATCATCAAGAAATACTACTTTCTTCAGCGCAGGAAACACTTGAGGGATGTAGAACCTAAGATGGTTGAGCATAGAGAGATACTTGGGATTTCTGAATTTGATCGGGGTGCGTCCATTGTCGTTGTGTCCAGAGAAATAGTAGCTTTGAGTATCAGAATCTTGCAGCTGCTTCAGGACAGGAACATAGGATGCATTTAGCCATTTAAAATCCTCGTATTTCTGAACCTCCACTGTAACTCCTCGAAGGTTATCCATGTTCATGGAAAACCAAGCCTTCATTGCAGCATAGTTGATCTCATTAGTGACAAGATGAAACACCACTTTCTCAGGTGTCTTGGAGTTGAGAGCAGTAGAATTGACCACAACAGACGTAGCAATGATATTATCAGAAAAAACACAGAAATGATAGAGATTGTTATCCGTAAGTTTAGAATCAACCCAACTTCTCTCCTTAAGGTTTCTCTGTAACTCAGAGTTCTGAAACCATTCGGTAGTAAGACGAACACCGAGACAGTAGAGACTTTTGGGAACTTCCTCAGCAGCAATCTGTCCATACTTGGAACTCTTTTCATTAACAGAACTAATCTGTTCTTCAAGAGACTGAATTGAGGCCTTGAGCCTCATAATCATAGTAGCACTATCATAATGAAGTTGGTGAGCTTGGTAAAGCAAAATAGCCATATCACGAATAGTAGAATCAGACTCTAACAGAGTCAAAGGAGTTCTTCTAGTAGCAGCATTGGATATAAGCAACTGAGAATTACGGATCTGAGCACTTAAGTCCCAAGCAAATTGAAGATTCTTACTTTCTTTAGCAATCACAACAAAGGCTTTAGCAAGAGCAATCTGATCATTAACTTGACGAGCAATTGAAGTAGGATTCAACATTTCTTCAGTCATGTTCATACCCTCTAAAAATTTGTCATAACCATAACGTCGCTGCATCAAGATTAGAATTTTAGCAATAGAAGGAAATTAGTAAGAAAGAAGAGAATGATTGTACCTTGGGAATAGGTTCAATGTGAGGAGATTTGGAGAGGATGAAAATGAAGACAATTAAGAGTATCACAGAGAGTAGCAACCACACCACATTCGAGATCTTCCTCCGTCCTACTCTACGGAAACTGTCTCTTCTCCTCATACTAATTAACCCAAATCTTATTTGATTGATCTGAGTCTTCGGATCTGGAAAAGTAAGAATTTTTGTGGAAGAAACTTTTATTTTATTTTATTAAAAATATGTTAAAAGAAATATATACTTTTTCCAAAATATAAATATATATATATATATTACATCATCATTTAAATAATTTTCCATCAGAGTCTGTATATTCAAACATGGACTTTTCTATTAAACGGAAGAGGTGACGAAGAAACATTACCTTTATATCCCGACTCAACCTCCCGACTCTCTTAGCGCACCTATGAGTGAGAATGAGGATTCTTGTTGGATAACGAATTTGTTGGATCAGACAGTTAATCGCATATCGAAAATGAGGGACATGAAGACTATTTATGCTGGCTGCTATACGGACTGATGGATTAGGGGAAGCGACACATTTCTTATGGGGCTGAAAAGTTTTTGAATTTGACTTATTTATATGGGTTATGATCCGGGGAAAACGTTAAAAAGATCCCGAACTTTCAAATTTTAGAAAAAAAAATCTTGAACTTACTATGTGTCATTTTAATTCTCAACTTTATTGTTAACTAAAAATAAAATAATAAAGTTTCGTTGACATGCCGTTAACTAAAGTAACGGAAAATTTTTACGCTGTTATTTTTTAGTTAACGGAATTTGTTTGAGACAAAATGACGTCGTTTTTGATAAATTTAAGAAATAAAAAAGATTGTGTTTGGGAAGAATTGAACCCGAATCACTGCGCCATAAAAATAGTATGTTAACCACTTATATTGTTATATTAAAATTACAATCTTAAATTGGGTAAAATATTAAATAGAATAGTAAAATAACAAATACTAATTGATAATGTTTTAAGATAGTTAAAAAAAACCGTGCAGATAAAGTTCATGAAACTAAATGTAAAACTAAATATGAAAATAGGATTTTTTTAATATCATGGTTTAAGAATCGTATCAATTGGTTCAAAATTAGATATGTTATATGTATATAGATTAGTAAACACATTTATTTTAATATGAATTTATACTTGCATTGATGAAATGATGAAGAGATGAGATGAAAAAGTATATTTATAATACGTATATCTATATATATAAAGTTCATAATGCTATCTTCTCCTGTGACACGTCATCAACGCAATCTCTCTACAGTTGACACATCAGCAACTTAAATCTACATAATAAAATCAACTTAAATCCATTGATTATATTCATTGATTTACTCTATTATTAAATTTGATAAAATTAAAATAGACAAAAAAATATAATAGAGAAATATATATATTTATATAATATCTATATATAATAGAGAAATATATATATATAAATATAAACATATATAGAGATTTTATACGTTTTAATTTAATAATTCATTAAATTTATATA
>KE156769.1:34086-53740 GCA_000411055.1 Leavenworthia alabamica
TATTATTGATCATATACATGACCAATAATATAGGTAGAAGATATAAAAATATTATTAAATGATATATATATATTAAATAGTAAATTATTTAATTAATCTTTTAATAATTTTATATAAATATTAAAATTATATGATAATTATTTTCTAAATAATATGTATAAGATTTTTTCTTTGTTCCTCTGTAATTAGTAGGTGAGTTAGTTACACGTTCGTTCGTTAGCCAAGCCAACGTGGCATTTTTTTAAATGAATCAGATCTACGGTAAACTTAAAAAAGTTAAAACGATTCCGTGAAGCTTTTCTCTTCCTTGGTTTCTGTACAAACTCATCAACAAAAAAAAAAGTCAAGACGAGAGAATCTGTGATCTCGAATAATCAAAAGTTCTCCTTGATCTATGGCTACTTTTGATGATGGAGATTTCCCTGCTCAGACTCACTCTCTTTCTGGACACGACGAGTCTTTCATGAGTTACGATAATTTCTCCGAAGCTCAGCCACCTCCGACCCAACCTTCATCTGGTGGATTCTCCTCTTTCAATGGAGATGGAGCTTACGGATCTGAAAATCCTGCTTCTCCTAATGGCTATGGATTTGGTGCTTCTTCCCCAAACCATGAGTTTTCGTCAGATGGACCGATTCTTCCTGATCCAAATGAGATGCGGGAAGAGGGTTTCCAACGCCGTGAGTGGCGCCGGTCAGTGTTCTAATTCTCCGCTTTTTTTATTAAAATATGGCTAAATCTCAAGCCTTTGTGACTAATATAGAAAGATTATAACCTAAGATCTTAGTGTAGGAAAGTTCTGGTATTTCAATCAATTTTATTACATGATTTGATTAACTATTAGAAAGTGATCTTATTGGTAATGAAATTAATGTTTTTTTTTCCTGACGGAAAAAAAAAACTGAATTGGATCGGTGGCTGTGATATGTCAAGTCTGTATCAGAATAGATTACAACTATATTGCTTTTAATGTTCAACATATTATACAAATGTAACTTGTAGTAATGTGAAACTGATATTTTGACAAATCATTGGTTTAGTCTAAACGCCATTCACCTTGAGGAGAAGGAAAAGAAAGAGAAAGAGATGCGTAATCAGATCATAACTGAAGCAGAAGATTTCAAGAAAGCCTTCTATGAGAAAAGAGATAAGAACATCGACACTAACAAGGCTGATAACCGTGAAAAGGAGAAGGTAAGCTGTGAATTGTGATCAATTTTCCCATTTTGAGATTCTTGTATGAGTTTAGTTTTGCCTTTCTTGCAGCTATACTGGGCTAACCAAGAGAAGTTCCACAAAGAAGTTGACAAGCATTACTGGAAAGCAATTGCAGAGCTAATTCCTCGTGAGGTTCCCAACATCGAGAAGAAGAGAGGGAAAAAGGATCCTGACAAGAAACCATCAGTGGCGGTTATCCAGGGTCCTAAACCTGGGAAACCTACTGATCTTGGGAGAATGAGGCAGATATTCTTGAAGCTCAAGACAAATCCCCCACCCCACATGATGCCACCACCTCCACCAGCTAAAGATGCCAAAGATGGGAAGGATGGGAAAGATGTGAAAGACGCCAAGGACCTAAAAGATGGGAAACCTACCGATCCAAAGGCAGCGGAGGAAAAACCTGCTTCACCTGCTAAAGACGCAACTGTTGAAACAGCGAAACCTGAGGGAGAGGTTGCTGCCTCGGCAGAGGGAGAGAAACCTGTGGCTGTGGCTGAAGCTGAGGGTGCCAAGGCAGAGTGAAGGAGAAGGGTCTTTAGTACTACTGTTGGGGGATTATTTGGTATTGGAGTCACAGTTGTTACTGGCAAAATAAGAAGAGGTAAGTATTTGCACATAGAAGCTGTCTATGACCATTTCTTCTTCTTGAGAGAGAATTTTAGTCCTTTTGTTTTGGGTTATTATTATTTTTTATTATCATTATAATTTGTTATGCAACATTTGGTTGATGATTTTTTCACGTTAAATCATTTTGGTTCCACGGATTAATTACACTTATAAGAGTTGAGAAGTAAAGGTTTTTGGATGAATCACTTGATTGTCTGGTGTGGGCATAAATGTGGTTGAGAGGGCCATGATCATGTGAAAACCATATATTATTTTCTTAGTGAGTTGATCGTGGGATGCACATGGTGATTAGGTCCAGTTGTTTCGTCTCTTTCCAGGCACACCATGTATATTTTATGTAGGAACGAACATGTTAGAGAATGAATGAGAAGCACACTTGATGTATTATATTAATTACTTTGAAATAGTCATGTAGCCATGTTGTGTTGTTATTAAAGTGTTGGAATGAGATTGCATATTACATTTGTAAATTCTCTTATTATAGTAAAGTAATGTTCCCACAATAAATACACACACATATCCCTATGGACGTTTTTATAAGGAAGAAGAAATGGGATAACATAAAAAGTTAGTAGTAGTAGTTACACAAATGCAAGTTCTATTCCCTCTCACTCACTGTCATCTTCACCAACAACAAAAAACAATGAAGAGATGTAAATTAGAGGATGGGGGAGAAGTTGAGACGGGAGGTGTAAGTTGCTTTAGGAACCCAGTTTTTGGGTATAACGTCGGTGGCTGAGAGTGTCTTGTTGTTTGATAAAGTAGTAAGCTTGACAGAGAATGGTCCTTTGAGTGGTCCTGCGACGATGCACCAATTGGCTCCCCATATGTGTTTCATCGCTATCCACTCCTTAGACTCAGCCTTCATTAAGTGAAATTAAGAGTTACTTAAGGAAGAAGACATTTTTAGGAATTGAGAAAGAAAGAGAGATTTATTAATATAAATTACTTGACGAATGTGCATAGAGCCAATGTCTCCTTCTCCGTCTTCATATTCAATGAGAAGAGACAACCAATAGTCACTTGATCCTGCGTTCACATGGAAAGCTATGTTCTTCCCTTTGTATTTGCATGCTGTTCTGTTTTAAAACAAAAATAGACAAGTGTTTAAGTGTTTAAGTGAATGTCTAGAGTCAACGGTCAAAGTACAGTTAAAGTTTGTTATTTGTTTACTCCTCCCAATGTTAAAAATAATATTCTAACTCATTTGTTCGTTAGTTGGTTAATTTTAGCGCCAAGAGGTAGGTACCGGCGGTAAAGGATAGAGAGGAGGCCACGGTTGCGAATGAGGTTGTTATGTCCGGGAATACCCAAATGGCCAAATGCAGCGCCGCTTAAGTCGAAGTGAGTGTGTTTTGCTTTTGCAGATGGTCCTGATGGTGACTGATCGGTGACGATGATTGTGACAGCTCTTTTAGAGCAAATGGTCATGTCGAGACACCTGACCTTGTAGCAAGCACCGCAGCCTTCACCGTTCTTGAACAGAATTGGACTCACCGCTCCTACCCTCGCCTTGAACGGCTTCACGTCCACTAANCGGCAGGAGCTGCATTTTGACCGGAGAGAGTAATCCAAAAAATAAAAACTATAAAAGAAAACTAACACTAAGCAAAGAAAGTGAGGGAGTGAGAGAACGTTGGTTGGTCGGTTAAATAGAGAGGGAAGGGACGTGTTATGTCTGCAAAAAGGAAAATAAAATACCGATTATGTCATTGTACCTTTCTTCTAATTTACTGAATTTGCCATTTGCTGGGAGATGGGTCCCACTGACAGTTAAGCCTTTGATTTAGCACGATACAGTCGGGTAGGGATGTTTATGAAATTATAAGATTCCACAGTTATAACCCAAAGTTTGTTGGGAGAAGATTCTTCCGTTACCATTACTACACTACTTTTTGTTTATAGTGTCTATGTTCTAATCTCTCTGCATATCACTAACGGATATTTCTTATCGTCTTTAATATCATCGTTAGCAGAGGAGTGCGGAGTGCCTGTGATAGAAAAAAGCATTCCTTTTAGTCCTCATAAATTTATAGAATTTTTTTAGTATTATTTTTAAAAATTTATTAATATATTACTAAAATGATATACATATATTTTAATACAATATTTTTTTCGTTTAAAAATTTTATTTATATATTAAAATAGTACTCGTTATTTAAAGTATTTTACAAAATATATTTCAAATTTTAATATTTTTATAATTTAAATTAAAATTAATGAAAATAAATAATAAAATAGTGTAAAATTATGTTTTATACCTTAAAAATTAGTAAAAAATATTTTTATGATATATCTTTCTACTCTAGTAAAATATAATTTTTTTTAGTTATAACTATTATAAATATTTTTTTTTAAATTGTGTATTTTACTGTTTACATAAAATAAAAAAATTCAGTTATAATATATATTTTTATTTAAAATAAAATATATAAAATAATTTTTTATATTGGGTCTATAAAACTCTAGCATGACTCTGATCATTAGCAATATTTAGTCTCTATCCTATTAAAATGATCATTAATCCACCAAATCCACTTATCATAACAAATGCTATTGGATTTCTTTTAAAATAATGTTGGATTCTTTATTTCAGTCAGTCCACGAGTTGGCAATTTACTTTGATTTCACATAAATAAAAACATATAACTTTTTTTTTTTGTCGAACAAACATATATACAACTTAACTAGTACTGTTTTCCTAATGACAAGAAAAAAAAAGAAGAATAAGAGGACACTTTTTATTTATATGGAAAACAACAAAACCTTTGTAAAATAAGAGATTGAATGTCGTTATTAGGCGACGAATATAATAATAACGTCCATTATATTATTATTATTATATCTCATCTTTATATGATATAAGATTTAAAATAAGGAATCAATCTCTTGCGCAAATCGCATTAATCATTTCATCACTCAAAATACTATTCTTATTTATTTGTTTCATTTTTCTTAGTCAACAACCAACCGTAGCTCAGTGTTGGCGTATTTTTTGTATGTGTGTGTATGGAATTGAAGAATTAAAAAGTTTTAGAAACTTAATATTGGGCATTATATATGGCAGAGTGCACATGAGTAGGCCACAATCTAGAATTTTGATTATTCGACCCTTGTTATACTTTATTATCTAGAAGAAAAATATTATTTTTAGATACAAGTTCCTAAGAAAATACTTCTAGGATCAGTTACACTTACACTTTACAAAATTATTAGATATGACTTATTTGTACATATTGAAAACTTATCATTTAAATTGTTTTTAATTGAAATATGGTGAATGCATGCATCATTTAAAATCATTTACCAACAATGAAAATAAAACAGATTTGAGGAGTTAAACAAGTCATTTTTCATGACAACTTGAACAAGAATAGTTATAGAAATGATAGTGGTTTAGTTAAAGTGTAAAAGTCAAATTGTATTATTGAGAATGAGAAGAAGAAAAATATGTAACGTTAATTCATGAAATTATAAAGTCACATGAGATATGATGATAAGAGTATCAAACAGTTCATTTAAGAATATTACAGTTCATACACCACATTCTCTCAATTAATTCATTCATCGAGACTTTTATCCCATGTGATCTTAAGACTCTCTATACGAATATTACTCATCCAATTGTTAGATTATTTTATTTGCTTTTTTTTTATGACATGAAGAATCCTGAACAGTGATGATCAGAGATGCTATTCTCACAAGCCTAGCCGGAGCAAACTCAAACCCATATGTGTATCCAAGAGATGGTCGTTTGGAATTTTCTGTACAGACTACAGAGAGATGTAAATCAGAAGCCACAGTATCCTATCAATTAACAACAAATACAACACTCTGAAACAATGTAAACACCTATGAAGATACCTCAACACATACAATAGAGAGACCTATCCACTTGCACTTTGATTCGATTAACTTACATAACTCGGGGAGTGACATTTGATAAATGAACCTGAAGCACTCGTAAGTAAGGATTGGTTCAGCAATAGATACCAAACTTGATAACAATGATTACTTCTCCCTGACAATAGAAACAAGAATCCTACAGCTATCTTTGAGCTTCAACACACACAATTCAAGCTTTCAGACTTTATGATCTTTGTCTATGCCTATTCTACTCAGCACCATTCTCAAACCAATCAGACTCCTCTAACTACAACACAAACGCCTGAATAGGATACATAAGAAAAAAGAGAAATTTCATATACCATGGAAAAAGGTGATTAGAATCATGATAGGGGAAATTTCCCATTTGTTCTTGCCATTGCCTAATGAGCCGAACAGCGTAGAGTGATCCCAAGTAAGGAATTCAACATGGACTTAAACACACAAATCTCTACTGCTCCTTTCTAAATCTTCTAATTGTAAAGTTGTCATTTTTATATACACACAACTCATATCTAAAAATATGACATTTATTTTCCTTCTCTTGGGAAAAAATCTTACCAAAAAATAAAACACAGAATTGGTTTGGTGGTCCAGGGTAGCTTGAAAACGGATTTGGTTCTATAAAGATAAATCAAAGATGGCGATGATTTTAGCTCCACGTGTTTCCTTCAGTTCGGTGTCTGAGTTTTCCGACCGAAGACAGTTTCGTGGTCTCTCCTCTACTACTATTTGTCGGTTGAGGCCAATCCCTTCTCTCAGATGCTCTTGTCTCAATAGTAAATCCCCTGAAGAGGTGATTTGAGTCTTCTTCGTCTCCATATTTTTTTTTTTTGTAATTAGTGTTTTAATGAAAATTCCAAGTGTGGTGCTTTTTTAGATTGAACAGTTGGGTAATGAAGAAGGGTTCTCAGTTTTGGCATCACAAATTCCATGGGAAGAGAATAACATATGGAGCACATTTGCTCTTTACATGTTTTCTCTTCATATTCCTCTCAGTTTTGGTGGTTTATCCATTGTTTCCAACATACTCCACCACCATATTCTTGATCCTCAGACCCAAGTGAGTTTCTCTTTTGTCTGGAATGTTTATGTTTACTAGTTCGAGAACAATGTATTACTACTAGCTGCTTAATGTTTGAGATTGTTTACTTTTGAATATGTTATTGATTTGTGAAGTTGATTATTGATGGCTACAAAGTATAGGTGTTATCACTTGTGGTTCTCCAAATGGTAGAACTTTCAGGGACAATCTTGCTGCTGAGGATCACAGCGAAGCCTCAATGCAAATCAATCAATTTTCTAAAGGGGAATAATGACTCAAGACAAGGAAGAAACTGGGTGGTTGGTTCAGCATTGGGTTTAGGATGTCTTGTGGGCTTTATCTTTGTCACATCACTTGTAGCTGATCAACTCTTAGGTTCTAAGGTCTCCCCAATGGCCTGATCTCTTACTAAGATATGATTATAGTTTAACATATGTGTTTGATCTCAGGCTATACAAAAAGAATCAGAATTGGACAAGATATTATCGAATGGGGATATATCAAGAAGCGGTTGTTTTGCACTCTACTGCGTTGTAGCTCCAATCCTGGAGGAGATAGTGTACAGACGCTTTCTATTAAGCTCCTTAGCATCAAAAATGGAATGGAAGAAGGCACTTGTGATTAGCTCAGGAGTATTTGCAGTAGCTCACTTTTCAGGTGAAGATTTTGTACAGTTGTTTGGAATAGGTTGCATTCTTGGGTTATGTTACAGCTGGTCAGGGAACTTAGCTTCCTCAGTGGTTGTCCACTCATTGTACAATGCCTTGACGCTTCTTCTTACGTTACTTTCTTAGCCACGTTGAGATGACGTGCTTAACTCAGAAGCAAAAGACAGCGTATAAATCATGTGTAATATAGAGCTGATCTGTTCCTTAAAGCTTTTATTTGAATTTGTTGACTGAAACAACAATCAATTAATTAAGAATAATTAATTACTTTATACAAGATGGTATATATACATGTATAAATGTGACATGTAAATAACTAGAATCACAAGTCAAGGCTAAGGAAGAAGCAAGTGTGACAGACAGAGCCACCTACGTGATAAGGATTGAACAGCTGGCCACTTTCACAGCAAATATCTAACGGTCATATTTCTGCCACGTGTACGCACCAGGTGGGAAAACCAATTGACTAGTTATTGGTTGAGTTGAAGATAAAAACTATATCCTTTTATTTTATTTTTAATTAGAGGAAATAGCAAAATTAGACAAAAGAATCTTAGAAGCATAAATAAAGACAGAGGTTAGCTTAGGTGTAATTAGTCTATTAATAACATTAAAAGTAAAAGCAATCAATATAAATAGAGAGATGAGAGGATACAATAAAGCACAAACTTTACATCTTTTTATCTTGTCCTCTTAAGTCTTAAGGAAAGAAAAAGAAGAAAGAGAGAAGAAGATGGGAGCATTTGAAGACCAGGTGAAGATGAGAGCCTTAGAGCTTAAGCATCTGTTCAAAAAAAGTATCAAAGTGGTCAGCAAATCTTGTAAGAAGGGATGGTTTAAAGTCAAGAACCTTCGTCGTTGATTCTTTCCTCTTACATCTCTTTTGTCTTCTTCTTCTCCTTCTCATATACTAAGTTTTGTCTTCCTTTTTGTTGTTGTTGTTGTGAGTTTTATGTTTGTCTAACTCTTTCTTAATTGTATTTTCTTCATTCCTTTGAGGACCTAATTACTTTATCTTGTTTTCTTCTCATTCGATTTCTAGTCTTCACAATGGATATTAGATCTACTAATGTAAGAATTTACAGATTTTTTTAATTTATCCTTTCAATAAAGGAAGAAATGTTGGATAAAAAGGAAAAAGAAAAATAAAAATTCTCTTGTTTGGACTAATTCCAGCTTTAAAAATAAAGATAAGCCTAGATGAAGCCAGATTTCAAAATTTGAACTAAATGTAAAAATAATAATAATAATAATAATAATAATAATAATAATAATGAAAAAGCATGTAAACAAAAATGCTTTTAATCAATCCCCAATTCAAACAAGGTTTCATGTTGGGTCCATAATATCGACCTTTAATGGGCCTATATCCTATTTAGTAATTTGGCCCATCACTAAACACTACAATTGTGTATAAATAGATAATAGGGTTTCAGAAGAGGCAGAACACATTCTGGTGGCGGAGAGGAAAAAAAAAATTGAGTGCTCGAGATAATTTTTGTCTTAATATTATTTGTTTTGTTAAATAGGCTTGCGATCTTCTCCAAACGAGAAATCAATGATCCTTGTCTACTTTTAATTTTCAGTTTTACTATCTTAACTCCATACTCGTGTTTTTTTTCATGGGATGATGTCTTCTAGTTAGTTATGTTTTCTTTTGTTTGTATAATATGTATTTTTAATTATTGTAAGCTTGGTTAGATCATGAGCCATTGATGATTGATAAAGTTTGCTTACATTGTTTTATTTAAGCTCAGTGGTCCTTTGTTTTTTACTAGGATAAGTTACGATCTTGCTTGATGCATAGAGAGGCCTATGAGGATTAAAATTTGCCTACATTGTATGAGAAAACAATGATAATGAAAATTTACATAAATGTATTCTGAGGCCTTGTTTTGTTATCTTATAGTATTTTGATTTTGTGGAGGAGGCTAGTGATGATGATATATATATTTGCCTACATTGCCTGATCAAAGCTTATTTTGCTTTGAGCAAATGAGTGAATGATACTCTTCTGAAGCCTCATCAATCCCTATTATTGTTATTATTATTATTTCCTTGTAATGTAGAGATGAAATGGTCCATGTGATCTGTCACCCATGAATTTTCTTTCATTCCTAAAATCTTAGTTGTTATCATAATCATGTAATTGATTCCTATCCAATAGTAGTGAAGACTTGAGCCCTTTAAAAAGGTTTTAAAAAACAAGTAAAAAGGAAAACACAAAAGGAGAGATCTATCATTCAACTTTGTATTCTTTTTGTTGACTCTTTATACAGCAATCTTGTAGTACCTTACTCAGAAATAAAAACATAATTCATTAGTTTATTTCCCTTAAAACAAAATGTGCCTGACAATATATGTGTAATAGACAGTTAAGTTTCCCAATCTTGACATGGTGGTCTTTGCTTTCCGAAATAGACATGCGAGGAGGCTAAAGGAGCACACAATCACTATTAAATAATAAATACTATTGTTACCTTTTTGATTGATTTGTAACATATGTATGATTGATGAATAATACTTATTCAATAAATTCACTACTTTTTTCTGTAAATAATCCAAAAAATCCTAAACCATACTCATAGATTTAACAGTTGTGTTGTTTTTAATTGTATCTAGCTCCGAAAGTGAAGGGATCTCAGTCCTACAAGGTTTTTTATTGTCTCCAGCAACAAGTTCTTGCTAAAGATTGCTCACTTCTATCAAACTACTTACTCTGTTCCATAATTTTTTATCTTTAGGTTATTTCACACATATTAAAATTTTGTTTTTTTCTATTTTTAATTTAGTTTTTTTATTTTTCATTTTTTTACTTTTTAGGTTTACTGTTTCTTATTGGTTAAAACTTTCCAATTTTCAATAAAAACACACTCGTTATTTAATTTTATATTAAAATTAAATAGATAAAACAAAAATTTTGGAACAACGAAAAATTCTAAAACATCAAAAATTTAGGAAAAGAGGGAGTACAATATATCTATATTATCCTAATCCAAAAAATCTAAAACACAACCCGATCTTACCTTAGAGATGTTTTCTGTTTCTGAATTTTTGGAGACGAGAAGGTAATTAATAAGGTTTTATCAGAAGCAGGAGTAGATGATGTTCTCGGTGACTCTCGTCACTCGTCAGTGTATATGTATATAATAAAGTGAATAATTCTTAGGTTCATTCCTAGAGGTGAATCCATGTATTCACCTCCATTCAATGTAACTAATGAAATCATGCCAAATAATATTATATTTAAAAATACATCATAAACTAAAATTACACTTGACAATCATAGCAATTTAACCAAACTAAAAACGCAGTTGTTAGTCAACGAAAGTGGCTCTGTTTTGTCTGAACCGGAACGAGACTATAAGCTCTGGCACTAGTATGCGGCGGATGGTGATGGTTTAACAAGATTGAGAACTAAAAACCATTGTCTATCAAAACCAGAAAACATACTCATGACTCATGAGATTTATAATTTCGATATTGAGCTCTTTTCCAAATAATTGATAGATACCGATACATCAAGTAAAAATTTGCAGGTACCAACTGATCTCCACGAGAAACGACTTGTAATTGTAAGCTAAATTGTATATCCACTAGAGCATTACATTTCTTCTTTGTGTTGGGCTTACAATTGTGTTTTATGTTTTATGATTTTGACTGATATTGATTTCGAGTTCTCGAACTCAAAAACAAATTTAATTATTTTCAATAGCAAAATTTGCTTTAAATTCCTAACAATCTTGATTTTGATTGATTTTTAAATTTTTAGGTTTTGACTTCGTCTCTTGAAGTTGCAGAATTGCAAACTCCAAACGATGCAGTATATCTCATAAGAACGTTAATAGACATATTGTATTTAGTTTATTTCTTTAATTTTAGGTGTAATGTTAATTTATGCTTTATGTTTAAATATATAAATATAATATTATTTGGCATGATTTCATTGGTTACATTAAATAGTGGTGAATACATAGGTTCACCCTAGGTGTGGACCTAAGAATTATTCTAATAAAGTTGTCTTGTTTCTGATACATGGGCTTTATATTAAACTTGTAAGCCCAATACGGTTTTGATAAAAAGCCCAATTATTGCACGTGTAAGTAATTGTCAAATCCTAAAGGTGAATGGTTTCCGGCAAACCAAAAAAAAAACAAATGGAGAAATGTAGAGAGACTACGGCGGCGAGATCGAACTCAACTGTTAAATCTCAGAAACCTCCTTTCAGACCTGCCGTAGATGATACAAAACCTGTTCTTCAGGACCCTGTAAGGATTTCTCTTTTGTCGATGCTAGTAATTGTGTTAGATTGGTTCATTGAAAAATGTAAATCTGAGAGATGATCAGGAACAAGAGCAAACCATGAATCATTTGTTAATTTAGAAAGCTGCTATTGATTCCCAATTTGTTTTAGTTTAGTAAAAAAATTTGAAAGTTAGTGAAAAAGCTCATTTCATAGACACTTTCTAGTTACATTACAAACATGTGGAGTGGAGTCTAATTGTTCCTTAGGGTTTATTTACTCAAATAAATGTTATATTGAATTTTCATAGATTCTGAGATCGGACCCAATGGAGACGGAAGAAGCGGTGCTTAGATTGCCTCCATTCCCAGTGGTCAGAGACCATCTGAATGAATCGTAGTAGCTACACTGCTTAACAGAGGTTTTCCATCTGATTTGTGTTTGATATTTTGAGTTTTTTGGTGATTGTGAATGGGTATAAAGATTTTGTATTTGCTTGGTAGTTCTTTAGTTGTTTGGATTTATGTAATGATTTCAGATTTATGATGCAATGCGTTGTGTTTGGTATGTCTTATAGATTTTGGTATAAAAATAAAAACATTTATAAACACTAAAAAAATACAAGATTATAACTTGTTAATCATATGTAGTCATGATCTAAATGGCTTTGAAAGGTAAAGTTTCCTTACATTCGTTGTCTATGTTTTCATACTATTTTTAGTAGTTGATAGTGTTGTTGTTGGCCTTGATTCAGCTAGGATAAGTGTTGTAACCCTTTTGATTTGAGTTAGAGTGTTTGTATATTCAGTTCGTCATTTGCAAGGCCGTATTTGAGCTAAGAAGGGTGAAGCAATTGTTTAGGGTCCTCGATTTTTTTAAACTTGCGTTTAATATTTTTTTGGTGAGAAAAAAAACATATGTAACAAGGGCCTCTATTTTTAGTTTTGCCTAGGGCCCATGAAATCTCAGATCCGGTCCTGGTCACTTGTCTGTAAAGATGTATATGAATTGTAAAATGTTGGGAATTATTTTATTAGTTTGGTATTGTTTATGGAATAGTCAAATTATTATGTTTCCATTAATTAAATTAAATCTAATCATATTGAATGTGAATACTAACACTTATTTTTGTTATAAAATATATGAAACTTAATCATCTTAAACCCAAAAAAGAAAGAAAGAAATGAGGTATTGTTAAAAGAAAAAAGAATGTAATGAAAAAGAAGAGAAAAAGTCTGCATGCATGAAAGAAGCAGAGAAAATTACGGAGAGAACAAGGTAGATATTGTTCCTTTGATCTCTCTCTATATATATATATGCGAAATAGATGCTGAGCTCTAGAGAGATTCACGCTTATTCTTTTCTTCTTTGTTCTCCTTTGCCTTTTGCTTTTTATTTTATTTTGTATTCATGATTTGGTTTGAATCTGTTACGTTATTATTAATGTTATAATCCCAGAGTATCTGGGTGGTAAAGAGTATGGATTCAGCAAAGGGTTGGTTTCAGAAAAGGCAAATGCGTGGAGGATCAAGATATAAAGGTGCTTCAGGTGGTGGAGGAAGTAATGTCTCTGCCGATGATCAGCCACATCGCATAGTTGAAACTGATGAAGAAGCTGTCTCTAACACTACTAAACAGAAAGTTGCTGCTGCTAAACAATACATTGAGAATCATTACAAAGAACAGATGAAGATTCTCCAAGAAAGGAAAGAAAGGTATATCGTCTTTTATCTCAAATCTTTTTCTCTAAATATTTAGTTCTGTGCTTTTTTCATATAAACAGGCGAAGCATGTTAGAGCAGAAGCTAGCTGATGCTGATGTCTCTGAAGAAGATCAAAATAATCTTCTCAAGTTTCTGGAGAAGAAAGAAACAGAATATATGCGTCTTCAACGACATAAGTTAGGTGTTGCTGATTTTGATTTACTTACAATGATTGGTAAAGGTGCATTTGGTGAGGTTAGAGTTTGTAGAGAAAAAACAACAGGTCAAGTCTATGCAATGAAAAAGCTCAAGAAGGCAGAGATGCTTCGCAGAGGACAGGTGTGAGATTTCCCTATCTGATGCTTGTGAATAGCTTAATAACCATTCTTTTGACTCATTTGTTTTAAAGGTTGAGCATGTGAGAGCAGAGAGGAACTTACTTGCAGAAGTGGACAGTAACTATATAGTGAAGCTTTACTGTTCATTTCAAGATGATGACCATCTTTACCTTGTCATGGAGTATTTGCCTGGTGGTGATATGATGACTCTTCTTATGCGCAAAGATACTTTAACAGAAGATGAAGCCAAATTCTATGTAGCTGAGACAGTTCTCGCTATTGAGTCCATACATAAGCACAACTACATCCACAGGTTCTATGAGACTAATTAAATCAAACACCATTCACTTCTTTCTCTTGTGCATTTTGGATGAACATATCTTCTTCTTCTTTTGGATTTTTGTAGGGATATCAAACCAGACAACTTGCTTCTTGACAGATATGGTCATCTGAGACTCTCAGATTTTGGATTGTGTAAACCTTTGGACTGCAGTGTCATTGGAGAAAACGATTTTTCAAACAATTCCAATGTATCTACAGAGCAAGAAGCTGGACCAACTGCTCCAAAACGAACACAGCAAGAACAGCTAGAACATTGGCAGAGGAACAGAAGAACACTAGTAAGCTAGACTTTAAATTCACCTTTTCGATAAAGTTTTTCACTCTGTATTAACAACATATGAAACATCAGGCTTATTCCACAGTTGGCACACCAGATTACATAGCTCCAGAAGTTCTATTGAAGAAAGGCTATGGAATGGAGTGTGACTGGTAAGCAACTGAGACTCTTTTGTTTTTTGTCAGAGCCATTAAACAGACTATGAACTTATATGATCTGTATAGGTGGTCTCTTGGAGCTATCATGTATGAAATGTTAGTAGGTTATCCACCGTTTTATTCAGATGATCCTATGTCAACCTGTAGAAAGGTAAGAAACAAAAAACAAAGGAAACAATAATCATAAGAATGGTAAATATTTATATGTTAATGATAATGGTTGTACAGATAGTAAACTGGAAAAGTCATTTGAAGTTTCCAGAGGAAGCAGTATTATCAAGAGAAGCAATGGATCTTATAAACAGTCTGTTATGTAGTGTTAGACGTAGGCTTGGTTCCAAAGGTGCTGATGAAATAAAGGTATCCTTTGTAACTTTATTATATTTATATAATCTAAAATAAACATGTGAAGATATTAATCAATTAAAATGCACATGATTTGTATAGGCTCATCCATGGTTTGAAACTGTTAACTGGGATACAATATTTGATATGGATGCAGCTTTTGTTCCTGAGGTTAATGATGATTTAGATACTCAGAATTTTGAAAAGTTTGATGAGGTAACAAGATCGATTCAATCACTATTAATACTATACAAACAAAGTCATAGATTGATTTTATAAAACTGTTATTTGTGAAATGCAGTCTGAAACACAAACTCAGACATCATCCAAGTCTGGTCCATGGAGGAAGGCAAAAAAACCATATAAATCCCTTTATCTTTAAACACAAAACACAAGTGGTTTTCTTCTTCTTCTTATTATTATTATTCTTACATTACTTGTTTATGTTTGCAGATGTTGTCATCAAAAGATGTAAACTTTGTAGGGTACACATACAAGAACTTTGAGATTGTTAATGATTACCAAGTTCCTGGAATGGGTACACACTCGACTTTATCACTTATTTTTAGTTTGATCATTACTAATGCTTTGTTCTTTAGCGGAGTTAAAGAAAAAGAAAAAGTCAACGCGGCCAATGGTCAAGTCACTCTTTGGTACTTAGCACTACAGAAACCTCTTTTAGTTTCACATGTTTTGGCTATTTCCATGTGAATCTTAAATGTTTTGTTTTTGAACTGTTCCTATAGATAATGAATCATCGGAGACGTCAGAAACATCAGAAACAATGTCGAAACCGCCTTGTGATCGACCTCCTCCTAGTCCTTCAGTTGTTCAGGGAAGCTTTCTGAAACTTCTACCACCAGAACTTGAAGTGAGGACAAAGCAAGAAGAGTCCGAAGCTTGCTAAAAATACAAACCCGAACAAGATTTAGATAGATTATTCTATGTTTGTCTTTGTGCTCAGATTTTACAGTTCTTGATTTAGTTTTGTTTATTTACCATTTTACTTGTACAAATCAATAATCAAATTTGTTTTCTTCAAATTAAATGAGAGAATCCAAAGTTATTGAAGTAGCCTTGTGTTCATTCATAAGTTTGAGTTTGCACTGGTATGACTATGAATGATAAATTTATTATGAGATGATTAAAAATAAATGTTACAACTACCTTTATTGTTTTTGCATAACTTTTCTTTTACGTTGTATAAGTTTTAATTTTTTTTAAATGAATATGAAAACTTTACTTTATTTTTTTATAAATAATAATTTGACATTCTCCCAAATTATTTAATATATAAATATTTAACCAATTATATTACATCCTAAAATAATAAATGATACATTTATATGATGGAGACATATTTTTATTCATAAATTAAATGTCTATATATATACAAAAATAACTGAAATTTTTTACTGTTTTTGTAGTAGTAAAATGACGAAATTAAACTATCTAAAACATGTTTTAGTTATCCATAGATATTGAAGTTAATTTGAATAAAATTAATTTTATGAAAAAAAACAAAGATAAAATGAGTTCTCTGTTTACAATGGACGTAAATTTGTATATTAATTCTAAATTTGAATGTGTCTGATACTAATAGAAAGCAAATCTCAACCATCAGATTAAGGAGAATATGGTTTAAGCAGACAATTTTCCAAATCCTTTTAGCCGTATTACCTTTATACTCTCTCCACCCATCATTGAAACTAACATTTTCTCAGTTTTCTTAAAAATAATTCTTAATTAATTTCTTCGTTTAATGTTTTTTCTTTCTCCTCCTGAAAAGTATTAGGAATTTTAGGTGAATTTTTTAAAAAATTTATATCTACTTTTAAACTTTTCTTTTAAGTTTTCAATCCATTTGAATTCTTGTTTGTACATAATTTGGTTTCTTGAACTCTATAAATTCAATATTCTTCTACAATATTTCCTAAAAAACAAAAATTAGTTTAGTAAATTTTTGCTGTTCTTGCATGGAATAATTTCCCTAGTTTTCTTGTTAAAAATAAAAATAAAAATAAATTAAAATAAAATCATATACCTAAAAAGAGATCTATGCAAGTTGCAATGTCAAGCACCAAGATGAAAAGCCTCTTAAAAGGGCTACGATACTTTTCTCAAGTATTTGGTAAGTTCACACCTCGATCTATTGTCTTGTATTCAATGCACTTTTGAGTTTTGAAATACTTTGATGCTATATTACACGTAGAAAATTTGCATGCATGCATTTTAAGTACAATTTTATGAATATAGATATAATTGAATTAATATAGTGTTTTTTTTTTGTTTTGTATTAATTAAAAATGATGGTAGAAAATGAAAAAGAAGAAGAAATACAAATTGGAAATCCAACGGATGTAAAACATGTAGCACATATTGGTTGGGATGGACCATCCGATAATACCACCGCACCAACCTGGGTTTGTTCTTTTTCTTCTTCTTTTGTTTCACATAGTTAACTCTCGTTATATATTGATTTGGTTATGATTTTCGTATGAAAGATGACTGAGTTTAGTTCTGGAGCGGGATTAGGAGACGGAGAAGATGATTCCTCGTTGCAATGTATGTCGGAATGTGGTGTTCGGTCTAAAGATTTACCAAAACTACCAAAATCTACGAGGAAATCAGTTTCAGAGAAAGGTTCTCCGACAAAAGTAGAACAATCTTTAGACAAAACTAAACGAAGGTCTTCGAAGAAAGGCACGTCAAGCTCAAGGAGACAAAAGGAAGTGTCATCAGATGAAGAAGGCTTATCTTCAAAACTAGAAGAAAATCCCAAGAAATCGAGGAGGAAGAAGAAGACGAAAGAAAGTGTAAATGGAGGAGGGTCATCAAGATCGACAAGAAGATCAGAAGTTGATAACATGTCTGAAACTGGTTCGGTAAGATCTTTGCCTCAGTTTGACAATAGAGATGATTTTTGAAAGGAGATACTTTGCTACAATGTTGGATTTTCTCTTGTACTATTTACACAAGGACGATTTTGAGACTAATTAATATTTGATGACATCATCCAAAACACTTGTTTAATGTTCAAGCATTAACGTTTATCCCATGCTTCACAAATATGCGATAAGTGACACTTAGAATAAAACCGTTTTGTGTTGCATGTATTACGTAAGCCTAAGGGCCAATGGTTAATAAAAACGGTGTCGTCATGAGTCCATTGATGTTACTATCTTAGGGAAGTCTTATTTTTTTTATAAAATAAAATTTTAGGCCAATTTTTTAAATTTAGACTAAATTTTCACATTCAATTGGATAAAGATAGTTTATTTTTAATTTGTTTTAAAAATAAAATAAATATAAAAAATAGAAAATAAATACAACACAATTTTTTTTGCTAAATTATTTAAACAAATTTTTTCGTCAAAACCATGAAAACACAATTTTCCATAAAACATATAAATACGTTTTTTTTTAAAAACACATAGAAATATATTTTCTCGTAGAAACGCATAAACATATTTTTCGTAAAAGACCGAAAACATTCAAATATTTTTTTTATCAAAAAATTAGAAACATATATTTTTGTAAACATATAAAAAAGACATTTTCTATAAAACACATAAACATATTTTTCGTAAAAAACAGAAAACATGCAAATATTTTTTTCCATCAAAAATAAGAAAGTATTTCTGCTAAAAATATGATAACATATTTTTCTCTAAATAATACGGAAACACACTTTTCCGTAAAAAACACACAAACATAATTTTCTACAAAATCACATAAACATATTTTTAAAAAATACAGTAACATAATTGGTAAAAAAATACAAAAACTAAATTTATACTCAAAAGTACTAAAACACAATTTTCTGTCACTTAAATACAATTTCTAACCAAAAACGTTAAAATAGAGTTTATGACTAAAACACACACATAAACATATTTTACATTATAAACGTAAAATATAATTTCCTGCAAAAAAACGTTGAAATAAAATTTTCAGCCAAAAATACAAAAATACATATTTTTACCGAAAACACATTAACACAATTTCTTGTCAAAAATAGAAACACAATTTTCGCCAAACACACATAAACACATTTTTCTACCAAAATTATAGCTTTTTCCAGAAAATAGAAACACAATTTTCAGCCAAAAAAGCAAATATATATTTTTTTTATCATAAATATCAAAAAATATTTTTTCATATAAAATATAGAAACAAAATTTCTGCTAAAGACGTAGAAACATAATTTCTCACAAAAAATATGGAAATATGATTTTCCGTCAAATACACTCAAACATAATATTCATCCAAAAATATAAAAACATAATTTCTTATCAAAACGCTGAAACAAAATTTTCGAAGATACAGTTTCAAGCTTAAATATAATTTGTGGGAAAATATAATTTCACTAGTTAACAAATATCAATTATCAAATTTTTATCTAGATAACTTATATAGATAAGAAATTTTTAAAAAAATCATTAAAAACAAACAAAACATATAACATCTAAACATCTAGATGAATTATTTAGATGATGCAACCAAACATACTCTTGTTTAAACAAATGAGATATGAGAGTATTGTAATGTAAAATTTTATTAGCATTATAACAATTCTATGAAAATGAAAGCCGAGTAGACATAATGGAAGATGCATGTGGACCCAAATATAGGGTGATGAGGTCATGTTAAACCTTTGTTGCAAAATCATAATCTCTGTGATTCCCACCAAAATCAAACAACACACATATGATTATAACCCACTATCTCGTATCTTACAAAGTATATAATATGAATGTTTCAAGTATTGTAGAACGAGAGTTTTTTTTTTTTTTTTTTTT